>CABHPQ010172965.1:0-66166 GCA_902168405.1 Peromyscus aztecus
TCTTCCTGGATTTGTGTCAATCTCGGCAGCATCTTTTCCTAGTCTTTCCTCCTCTTAGGACACCTGTATTGCATGGGAAACCCACATGGATAATCAAAGAGACTTTTTCCCATCTTAAAAACATTAGTAATGTTTGTCTCCTTTTTCCAAGAAAGGCATCATTACAAGTTACAGGGATTTGGATCCGTGAACAGTGGGGCTTATGGCATTCAGAGAAGTATGAAGAGGGTAGTTGTGTGTGTGTGTGTGTGTGTGTGTGTGTGTGTGTGTGTGTGTACATGTACCTGGGAGCACGTGTGTATGTGGCTATCTTTGGAAGCCTGTGAACATAAATCCTTCTTTACCTGACTCCCACAAAATACACCTGTTCTATTTCTCTTTCCCACTTGCTTGCCATTAACTTATTTGATATTCAGCATGTGTTTATGAACAACATAGGTTTTTCTTGCTTTCCTGCCATATCCAGATCATATCTGGAAACCATTACAAGAGGTATCCTTTGCTGATATACTTGTACTTACTTATAGCCTTTAGGCAATCTATTTTAACTTTGAAAGTACTTTGAGATTTTTTTCTTAATAGTTAAGCTCATGGAGTCTCCTTTAAAGTTAAAAATGATGCTTTCTCCCCTGGTTGCTGTGAAATTAAGTTGAATGTGGTTAGTGTGCATTGATTGAGAATGACACACTGAAAAAAGTTAGTGTAAATTTGTTTATGAATGAATTACTCTCAGTGGTATCCACTTACACTTGAAGATATTGCTCTATGCACATTCTTGGCACAGCCTTCAGGTGATAGATGATGTTGATGGTCTGAAGAGATTCATGATCCTTTGAAGTTGGGGATCCATAGACAGTTTGGGAAGTATTGTGGTAGAAATAGGGACCACAAGATGGTATTCCTCACAGAATTTGACTATAAGGTATGATTTGGCCAACTTGTTATCTTTTATTCAATAGCTAAAACACAATGCCTTTATATTCTCCTGTTGATTCCAGCCCCACTACTCACAATTTTATTTTATTTTATTTTATTTTATTTTATTTTTTTTGGTTTTTTGAGACAGGGTTTCTCTGTGTAGCTTTGCGCCTTTCCTGGAACTCACTTGGTAGCCCAGGCTGGCCTTGAACTCACAGAGATCCACCTGGCTCTGCCTCCCGGGTGCTGGGATTAAAGGCGTGCGCCACCACTGCCCGGCCCACAATTTTAATAAAATGTCCTGTTTTCTAACTTACTTGGCCCTTGAAGGCATTTGATTTGTATACTCTAATATAAAAATAATTACATACCTCTGTCAAAGTGCACTGTCTCCAACTTATGAAGTGCTTTCATATTTCTGACCTATTTTGCCTCATAATTCATCCCCCATGGGACAGAGATGGGACAATGTTTTCAAGTTTTAAAGAGAAGTAAACTGAGACTCCAGGAGTTAGCCGTGTGCCTGATGTCATCAAGCTTGTAAGTGGGATTTCCGGGCCTGGAATCTAGGCCTCTTGACTCCCAGAAGGAGTGAGGACACCACTTCCTGTGTATAATTAGTCTGCACTCTAGATCTAGAAGTTGTTATTGTCAGTGGAGAGCCATCAAAGTCAGGCCTGGTAAAATGGGAGCAAACAGCTGACCTTCCACAGAGACAGAATAGGAACTCTGCCTACTGCAGACTGTAGACCCTGGCAAGAATGGACTGGGAATACAGTAAAGGAGATTGTAGAAAATAGAAAATGCTTATCCACACTGGGGGAGAAACCAAAGGCAGATAGCAAAAGACATGAAAAACCAGCACAACTGAAGAAGCCAGAGGTCTCTGCCTTGACCCCTGCCCTTTTTACCTCATCCCTGAATGCCTGCTTTTGTTTCTCACCTGTAATAAGGATAGTACCATAGTCCTTAATTTTTTGGTTCTCTGCCATGAGGATGATGTTCAATTGTTGAGTCACAATGTTCTGAAAAGATGATAAATGGAAACTCCATCCAATGGGATAAAGTACAGAAGATGTTTAAATAATATTTTAAGAGAGGTATTAATTTTCAATCTGTGTGGTCAATAAAGGTTTTCTTATATATCATACAGAAAATTGTGCTTTCACAAAGGGACCTGGGTCTCTTTGATGGGCCTCATGGACAGATAATTTGAAAATTGCCTGGTATATTTTCATAAATGCTGTTATAATAGGTATCTAATATATCCACTTTCTTGTTGTAGAAAGAGTTGCTACTGCTTACTGTAGGTGTTGGTGGCTGTAGGATGAGATTAAACTTGGGTGACTATGGGCTTTGACTTTGTCTATACTTTGACTATTTGACTTTGACTATTTCTTGCTCATAAGGATTCTGAATAATCTACTCATTATTCTCCAGAGTTGCAGGTCTTCAACAATGGCCATTATCTTCAAGGGCTAGTGCTGTGGAATGTTCTGTATGGCAAATGTGTTGCTAATAAAACACTGATTGGCCTGTGGCTAGGCAGGAAGTGTAGGCGGGACTAACAGAGAGAATAAAAAGAACAGGAAAGCAGAGGGAGTCTCTGCCAGCCGCCACCAGGACAAGCAGCTTGTAAAGATGCCAGTAAGCCACGAGCCATGTGGCAAGGTATAGATTTATAGAAATGGACTGATATAAGATATAAGGACAGTTAGCAAGAAGCCTGCCACGGCCATACAGTTTGTAAGCAATGTAAGTCTCTGTGTTTACTTGGTTGGGTCTGAGCGACTGTGGGACTGGCAGGTGAAAGAGATTTATCCTGACCGTGGGCCAGGCAGGAAAACTCTAGCCACAGGCTAGAGAGTTCCTTTTTCCCATGCTCTAGTTCCCAGATTGGGTTGTAACTTTAGAATGTCTCAGCAAGGAGCCCTGGCAAAGTCCATAATGGACTTGTTTTTTTTTTTTTTTTCCAGTCTACTGTCCTTCAGGACTTTATGGGAAATCTTGCTTGCTGATTAGCCTTTCTTAGGAAGGAATAGGGGCAGCTGTGATGGTCTCTGCCCATACTTGTTTTGGCTATTTCCAAAGCAAACACCTCTCACCTCTAGCTGGGATCTAGGTTTCTTGGCACTTTTATTATTTTTTACTCTAACTTCAATCATAGCTCATTTAGGCTACCCCAATAAACTATAAGCCATATAGATTTATTTTTAACAGTCCTTGATAGCTGAGGTCAGGTGCATCATCCACAACCCAGCTGAGGTGGGACAGGAAAGTAGGTTGCTAAGAGACCAAGAAAATGCCCAGAGAGGGTTTGTGAGACAAGCTGTACAAGGAGTTATAAACAAGGAAGTATCTAACATGGAGGGCAGAAACTTACCAAGAGTGAAGGTTTGGTGGTGACAGATGACACTCTGCTCTCATTCCATTGCTCTGGAAAGTCAGGAAACCCCAGTCTGAGCCAATAGCCCCTCTCATAGTATTGCCCCATTGAAAGTCCCAGCAGTGCCTTCTTCCACAGCTCTAAGGCTGCTGCTGCTGCTTGACCACTGAAGAGTGGAGGAGGGATGCACCTACATCAGTGCTAGAGCCCAGTGGAGGTGGCCAGCTGTTGTATGAGCAGTGCTTCCATCCATCTCTCACTTCCTGGCTAGAAAGGCAACTGTCTCCAGAGCTTCTCCAAAGACCCAGTACACCTCCTGGATCTAGAACAATTGTTCTCTTCACAGTGCTCCTTCACCGCACCATGTTTCTCTGGGGAGGGGAAAAAGCAGCTTTGAATGTCAGAATACATCACCATGATGTCATTAGCTTAGCTTGCTCTGTCATGTCTGATGAACATTCCAAAGGATAGTGAGCTTAGCAAGTGGACAGGAAGTATGTCTAGATACTTAGTTCATCCGGATTCCTGGTACATAGAGGGAGTTGATGGCTCTCTAAATATTCATTATCTGAATGTTCCCAGGCTCAGCCCACTTTCAATGTCCCCCTTGACTTCACAGAAATCTTGCAGATAGAAATGGGTATTTCAGGAATATGCTATTTGAATTGGACAGTTTTATTTTTCTCAGGTATCAGGTTAATTAGCAATGGGCCAGCAGATTGATGTCTGGAGAAGGTCGGCCTCTGCCTTTTCGCTGTAGCCTCATATGGTAGAAGGGCCAAGGGAGTTCCCTAGAGTCTGTTTATCCTACTTATTCTTCTCCACTCATGGAGATCTTATAACCTTAGAACGTAAAATGCCAAGGATCCACCTCTGAATACATTACAGTGTCAGTTAGGATGTCAACATGTCAATGGTGGGCACACAAATATTCTACCTGTAGCAAGCACAAAAGCACAACACTGATGCAGAGTGGAAAGATCGTCAATCTGGCTCAATCAGAGCCTAACCAGGCAGAAGGGTGAAATCTGACTTTTAGAATGCTACATCATGACTCTTGAGTTGCTTGCAAGAACCGAGAGACAGAATATAGTTGGGTTTTTAATAACTGGGTATGTAAGGAGCCATTTTTTTTCACTTCTCTTAGTCTGAGGACTCCTTTTTAACATCAGGAAGTTTTGTGATATGTGATATTGTTTATACTTTGGTGTCTATCATTTGAGAAAATATATGATGGCTAAAACTTATAGTGTGTAATCTAGTATCATTTTTAAATTAGAGTGGGTATTAAGTATCTATAAATATTACACAAAAGCATGTATACATTGACATTTATGAAGCTATCCATGTACATTTGAAAAATACTAATTATGTATTGGAAGTTGTATTTTTTTCAATTTACAGAAAATGTCTGATGGCTAATTCTTGAACTCTGTAAAAATCTCATGGTCCTTGTAAGGACAGGCTGATAACTATTGAATTCTTCAATTAGTTTTGTTGGCTGTTTGAAAAGTGAATATCCGTGTGTGTGTGTGTGTGTGTGTGTGTGTGTGTGTGTGTGTGTGTGTGTACAAAACGTGTGTAGCGATTTGATAGCCAGAATACTCAATCTTTACTTCAATTATTTTGGGATAAATAAGAATGATGCTGAGGGATTTAAGAATATGTACAAGCCATCCCTATGTTCCTTATCCAACAACAATATAGAAGTATAAAAATGGCACAATAAATGGAGTAGAGAAGAGCTTTTAAAGACAGGGTTTTAGTGACACAGCAGAGCAATTGAGAAAGAATCAGACCCGTAGCTGGGCACAGTCCATTGTTTCCATGCTATGACTTTGAAGAAATCCAACTTTCTATATACCTAGTATTCTGATTGGAAAATGGATATAAAATACCAATGTCACAGCACTGTCATAAAGTGCTGCAAATAGGCTTTGGCAAATTATAGCTGCATTTTAATTCATCCCAATTTTTACAGATAAAACCAAGTGTAAGAAAGGTGGAGATACAAAGGACCCAAAAATCTTGTGACAGACAAGCTTCCTGACTTATGCATCTATGCGCCACTGCATTTCCAAAATTCCTACTTCCTGACTCCTAGCCTCAAAGCAGCCATGCTAATTTTCTAGGCTGGAATTGGCCATGGGCCGGCAGACAGTGGTTTGTTTTGTAAAAAGATGAAAGGATGGCTGGCGGCATCTTTTATTCAGTTCTCAGAATGGTGTTTAGCAAGTACTTCTTATCCTGAGACCTCAAATGGTGGGTTTCAACTCCCTTTGCCTCCCTAGATTCTGTTGCTACTTGGAAAGCCCTGTGGTTCACAGCTAATTAAAGAGAGATGGAAGAAAATTATACCTCTGTTGATGCTATTGTTTTAATCTATCTCAAAAGCTCCTTAATGGCAAGTCAACAAGCAGTGGCCTGAGAGGAGTCCTTGGTGACAAGGAGGGCACAGGAGATCCTGGGACAGTTTCTCTGATTCAACCATCATTTCATTAAATGACTCTTATGCATTCCATCAGGAAAACTATACACACATTCATGCACATGTGTGTGTGTGCCTCTCCATTGGCATACATGCCTTTGTGAACCCCCACCATGGGCTTGCATGCTCTCTCAGATGATAGCCTCACATCTGCCAAGTCGTAGGAAAGCAGGGAGCTCCAGGGGAGAATAAAATCTATTGATGTTATGTATTTATTTACTCCATGTCTGGTGTGTTGTTTTCCTGGTATCTTTTATTTTTGTGTCTTTTATTTTAATTACCAGATGCATGAGCCTCCATGTTATAAAGGAAAACCCTGAAATGTGGAGAAGTTAAGAGTGCGCAGCTAGTGTTGCACCCGAGATTCAAAACCACATCCATGTCAGCAGGATTATAATGATGATTCGTCATTTTCATTGGAATGCCTTACATTTACTGAGTACTCACTGGAAGTTGAGTCAAGCCTCAGCATTTCATAGATATTAACTTATTTAAATGCACTTCGTTGCTCACCAAAACCCTGTATCCTAGGCACATGCAGAATGATGTTTATCTCGAAGTGCTGAATCTGGTAGCCCAGTTTATTTCTAGAAACTTGGATCTTGGCTACACTCCTGGGTCTGAATCCATCCAACCCAGGTATCTTCTGGTTTTACACTTTGCTTCAGTGACGCTTTCAAGGTTCGGAGGCCTTTCAGAGTCTCAGCACATCTTTATGAGCCATAATAAAAACATAATATGAATCCAGTTCAGATATACTGAGGGTGCAGTTTTCCCAGATGTCCTGATACTTTCCACCAAAGCCTTGGTAGTAGACACTATGGCAGGTGATAGGAGGTATAGTTCAAATAGGTGAGATTATGGTTTCACTGGATCCCTTCTTGTTTAACAAAGCAAGACCCATTTTTGCATGAAGTACGAGTACAATCAAGTGACTTCTTATAAGAAAATGCTTCAGACCAGCACCTAGGGGTATGGCTACTTAACAAGAAGAGGTTAAGGGTGCCCAGTGTGATCAGCACCCAGGACAGCTCCAGAGTCCCCATTGCTCTCACAAGAGGCTGACCTGTACTTTGTGCCTCTGGACTGTGCAACTGGCCCTCCTCAGCAACTGAAAGTTTAGAATTGCTTTGCAGTCTTGGGTGTATGCATATCTTCATGCCCACCATGCTTTAACAGATTTTTAAGTTTTATTTTATTGTGGTGAAGATATTTAATGTGAGGTTACCCCTCTTGAGAACATTTTTAAGTGCACAGTACTGTATTGCGAACTATACTTACGTGATCAAGGAGCTTAATGAAAGGATATTTATTATCACCTGTAGCATGAATCTTAGAGAGTCTTATTAATAAAATCAAACCTGTAGCCAGGTATTGGGGTGAAGCTGGAAGATCAGAGAATCAGAACAAGCCACAGCTACCTCACCTCGCTGGATCCTCAGCTGATCCTGTTTCCTTAGACTGGATGCCTCTGAGTCCTCATCCAGAATGAATCTCAGCTGAACTGCTGCTCAAAAGCCTGAAGTCTTAACCAGCCAAATGCTTCTAGTTTCTGATCCCCACGCCTTATATACCTTTCTGCTTTCTACCATCACTCCCTGGGATTAAAGGCTCGCTTTCTGGGATGAAAGGCGTGAGTCACCATGCTTGACTGTATCCTTGAACACATGGATTTCTGCCTCTGGAATACTAGGATTAAAGGCATGTGCTACCACTGCCTAACCTTTATGTTTAATATTGTGACTGTTCTGTCACTGACCCCAGATAAGTTTATTAGGGTACACAATATTTTGGGGAACACAATACCACCATAATCACCAACCAGTATAAAATGCAAATTGACTCCAAAATAAGATGAAGAGGCTCCAGACGTGTGTTGGGGAGTGGGGGGCAGAAGATATTGGGTATATATGTGTATTGTATGAGATGCCTGTATATATGCATGTGTGTGGTATGCACATATGTTGTATATGATTCGTGTGTGTCTGATGTGTGTGGTATATATGCATGCTGTGTGTGATGCATGTGTATGCATATGTGTATATATATGCCATGTGGAAGGTAAAAGAAATTGTGAGGCATCTTCCTTTATTGCTCTCCACCCTGTTGCCTTGATAAGTGGTCAGTTGCTATATCCATAACTCACTTTTTTTCTCATGTAGGCAACATTATCTTCTTTACATGTTGAGATAGGATGTGACATCCCACTTCTTGGGGTCAAGTCTTCAGAAACTCGGAAAACAGCAATTCTTCTATGTTTTCATGATCAAAAACAAACTTACCCCAGATTCAAGAAAGAATTTGTGAAGGTTACCCATATTTAATTTGTTATAACCTCCTGAAAATAAATGATCAAAATAAGCTGTAGCGAGCAGTACAGATCCTTTCTTGCTCATTACTTCAGCTGACACTACTGTGTCTTGTGTGTTACTCCTATTATATTAATAGATCTAGGCATTGAATAAGCAATTATTAAAGATCATTTGTGAGCTAGGCAAGGTGCCAATTCTTTTTTATTTACATTAGCTCATCAAGTTATTATAAGAATTTATCAGATTTTATCTCCTCCTCCTATTCAAAGATGAAGACAATCTTAGAAAGATGAAGAAATTTGCCTCAACACACATAATCAACCCACAGCTGTTTTCTATGTAGTGGTTCATTTTTCACCTGTACTTGGTCTGCTTCATTGCATCTGTCCCTTAAACCCATCTCTCTCTCTCTCCTAAAGATTGTGAACTCCCTCAGAATAAGACTGGATTTCCCCTCGCGTGCATTCTCAACCCACAGGGCACAGCTGAAAAGGGTTTGCAGGTTCTTAACATGTGTTGGTGGATGGAAAGATTCACGGACTTCCATATTGCAGGTGTCACAATTTCTCTCTCAGCATCTCGCATTTATGTCATCTGAGTCTCTGTGACAGGCAGAGACTAATACAACTGAAAATAACAAACAACCTTCCTCAAAAGTTTACTGTATCCCAGAAACTATTGTCTTACATATCTATTTCATATATCATCACCAGTTCTGAAATATTTGCTACCATCTCTTTATCATTTACTACTGTTTTATGACACTAGGGGTTGAACTTAGGGTTTTCACATGCTAGTCAAACACTACCTTTAACCTATATCCTCAGCCCGGAACTATCATCCTGATTTTGCAGACATGGAACTAAAGAGAATAGAATTAAACTACCCAAGGTGTTTGACTTGTGAGGAAGAGAGCAGAGCTTTCAGTCTAGGGAGAAGTCTGGGATAGCTTCAAATCAAATCTACATTCCAACATCAAAATTAGAAACGTGGGCAGTGCATGGCACCATAGACACAGTAAATATTCACCTGTTTACTTCATGTAACATGATGAGCATAAGTTCAAATCTGGATCATTCTCTTAGTAACTGTAAGCAAGTCATTTTAGCTTTCACATGCGCAGTTATTAAAGCTGTGAAACAGAATCAATAGTGCTGGTCTCAAAGGGTTTCTGCAAAAATTAAATGTGTAGCAGATGCCTATCATGCAATCTCACTGTATTTTAACATTATAAATCCTCGCCTCAGTTAATTCCGGGAAGAATATGCAGTGATTAGAAGCATGTTGTTGGATAAATGAATGAAGAAATAGACAATTTAATAAGCAAACAAATGAAACAATCCATCTCAGAGTGGAGTGAAATTTTAGGGGCATAGGGACACCAGAAGACCCCTCAGAGAAAGAAAGCATCAGTTCTCTGAGGCACCGGAGTCCAGAACTCGTCTCTCTGTTCCCTGTCCCCCTGACAAAGGCCATGCCACTGCTCTCCCTTTTCCAGGAGACCCAGACAGCTTGTTGTCTCCTCTTTGTGTGTCGGGGATATGTGATTTTACTGTCAGCATGGTATTTCTAATGAAAAGCAAATGGTGTCCAATGTGACTTGGAAAAAATGCACAAACAACAACAAAATTACATGTTCTTTTTTCCTGTAGCGTTCACAGGGAGAGCATGCGACTTGTTTGCTGTCAATATGGCTTATAATGACATGGTGCATGGAAGTGCTGCCAGAAGTGTGCGGCATTCATTACACACATGTATTAAGTGTAATTCGATAGGAGTTTGGAGGCTGAGCAACTGAGCTGAGTGCTGCCCTGGGGCTACTGCAGAGTTGCAGCACCTCTCCCCCACAGGACCATTAAAGGGAGAAGGGGAGTGGGCGGCAGTGTGAGTGGCAGCGCCAGCTCTAGGATGTTCAAGATTGATGCCAGATGAAGTTGAGAGGATATGTTAGAGCTTGAAGGGTCCTGAGATATGTGTCTTCTTTGAATGAGCGTGAAAATCATTCAATAACTCATGGTTGAGTGCCTACTAAGTGCTAGGTTTGACGCAGAGCCTAGGAATAAGATTTCAGCCTTCAGGAAGTTAGTAAATATGTAGGAGAGACATGAGAATGAGGCTGCTTGGTGATGTTCACACGACAACTCATAGTCATCACAGAGAAGGGCACCCAGGTGGCTTCATGGCACCTCTTCAGAAAGGCCTCCTGGGCCTTTTCAGCATGACCAAGTCTCCCGGAGTGTGTGCTCATGGCACCTGGATCTTTTCCTCTATGACCCGTGTCTAATTAGCTGTGTGTGATAATCACATCAGTATCTATGTGGTTCCTAGGTTCTCAGACCTCTGAAGGCAAGGAGCTCCTTTGTGTCACAGCCATTTTATGTCCAGCACCCAGCACACTGATGATCCAATAATATTTGTGGTTCAATGAATGAACACTGTCGTAGGTGAGATTAAGTTTGAAGGACAGGGAAGAAGGACAGGCAAAGGGAGTGAGAGAGAAAGGTAGACAAGGAGAGGTCACCTAGCATACATAAAGGTAGACAAGTATAGAGAAACACAGTATGAAATTGGGAAACATCAATGAGAATAGACCCATAGGGTTTTCCCCTTTTCAGTTTTGTACTTCTATACAGTATATGGTGATATGTTCACCCCACTCCCCTCCCACATCCTTTTTGCCTTTCCTGGTGAACTCCTGTTTCTTCTCACCTAGTCTCAGAGGTTACACCACTAGAAAAATATGAAACCTCTCTCCATCAATCACCAAGCCCTTATTTTCTCAGGAAGAGATGGGGTCTCATGGATCCCGCCTCTATCCACGTTGGAAAGCTGGAGGTCCCAAGCTAATGTAAGTATAAGTATTGTATCCATTAGCAATATATCTAGAGGGCAGCATTTCATGAAACTTTCCCCATCCTCTGGCTCTAAATTCTTCCAGCCTTCTCATGTGACATTATCTGGGCCTTGGGGAATCCTGAGGTGGGACTCAGAGGATTATTAAATGCATTGTTTACATATTTCAGGTGAGGTAAAATCTTCATGAGAGAGGCCAAATGCCATGATGACATCTGTGAGGATCCACAGGACCAGCACTGAACTCTCAGTGGAAATGGGCACCCAAGCATTCCCTTTCATAGAGAGTTGTATACTGAGGGCATGGCTGTTGGTATTGGATCAAACCCTCTGTGAAGGAGAGGCTAGCCAAAGAGAGCTTAGAGTTATTTTAAAGTGGGGAGGTGATTACAGGAAAGGGCCTATCAGGTGTCTGCTTGTCATCACTCATTGGAGCACATGGCTGGATGTTGCTAGAGTTTTCCTGCCTGGCCCACAGTCAGGACAAATCTCTTTCACCTGCCAGTCCCACAGACGCTCAGATCCAACCAAGTAAACACAGAGACTTATATTGCTTACAAACTGTATGGCCATGGCAGGCTTCTTGCTAACTGTCCTTATAGATTAAATTAATCCATTTCTATAAATCTATACCTTGCCACATGGCTCGGGGCTTACCGGCATCTTTACAAGCTGCTTGTCCTGGCGGTGGCTGGCAGAGACTCCCTCTGCCTTCCTGTTCTTTTTTTTCTCTCTGTTAGTCCCGCCTATACTTCCTGCCTAGCCACTGGCCAATCAGTGTTTTATTAGCAACACATTTGCCATACAGAACATCCCACAGCAGCTGGATAACATTGTGTTGGATGAAAATGTCTCTGAGACATACACCATGCCCCTGAAGAATCAAAACAATCATTGCCATAATGGTTAACATCTATCAGGAATCATCAGAGTCCAGGCAGGTGCAGTGGTGCCCATCTTCTAGGACACATTCAGTGCTTACAACAGAACTGCAGGCAGGTGCTGGGAAGATCCTACTTAAGAGTAAGTGGCTCATAGTCATCTAAGTAAGGCAGAGCCCAACTTGAACTGAGATCATTGCACAAATAAATACACTCTTTCAACCACCAAATTCCCAAGCCACTTTCTGAGAGGATACAGCAGACTGAAACTGTCACTATATAGAGTCAACCCCAAATTTTATGGACTCCCTTGACCTGTGAATCCTTTAATAACAAGCACATCTTGCCTGTATGAGTGCGGTTTGCAATGGACCTCTGACGTGCTCACTCTCATATCAGCTGTAATGAATCTGGAGACCTGTGCAGATTTGTAGAAGTGATTCAAAAATACTTAGGTCCCCAATGCCTCAGTGTGATGAGAGGTGAGGGAATCCTTTTGTCAGAGAAGATGCTGGAAATTGGTGAGTCAGAATAGGTAGTCTATGGGTCAAAAGTCACAGTTGGGAGTCTATGAAATATTAAGGGAGTAAAAGTTTTCCATAACACTCTGCAAAAACTCTTATGTGCATGAGACAGTGTTTGATGATGAATTTCCATTTTTGTGAATTTTCTTCTCTTTCTGCACTATGGGCACATCTGAAGCAAAGGAAGATAGAGGAAATTTGATGTACCATACTTGTGTAGATAATTGCTCTCTGCATCTATGGAAGATTGGTTCTAGGGCCTCTTCCAATACTAAAATCTTTTGATGCTCAAGTTTTTTATATTAAGGGCATGTGTAGAACCTATGTACATCTCCCATATACCTTTGATTATCTCTACATTACATATAATGGTTAATGCACTGTAAATTTAAAGTAAATAGTCATTGTATTATATAAATTTAGGGAAAATGGCAAGAAAAAGTCTGTATAAAATCATGAACGGTTGAATATGTGAATACAGAACCTGCAGATGCAGAGGGCTGTCTCTATGAACATCAAAATATACATACATGGATATTGTGCATTCAGATGCATATATTACACACACATGCACACGCACTCTCTCTCACACACACACATTTTTACTTTAAATTTTGCCAGTTCACCTGTGTTGAACTCTTACTCTATGAGAACAATGCTGTTTGCACATCTGAGTCCCTGGATTCCCCTGGAAGCTCCCAAAGGTCAAATCTGGAGTCTATTCATTTAGTCTGAGGTCACAGGCAGCTCTTGAGAAAGGTTTGGAATAAGTGAAGGAATGAATTGCCCATATATCACAAGGCAGAGCTTGTCTACACCTAGGCTTCTTAACCAGTCTCCAAAGATTCCCCTATCTGAAATCTATCATATCCATCTTGTCCTCTCTCTAAGCCACTGGATACTGTGCCATGTTAATTTTCTTTAAATTTCTCACTTGTACATATTTATGAGCTACAATGTGATGTATCTACATGCCTACACATTGTATAATGATCAAGTCAGAGCACTTATCATAGCTATTGTCTCCAATGTTTACCACAAGACAAAGACTAGAACAGTGATTACCAGAAAGGAGAGCCAGAAGAGTGAAGGGAACAAAGAGACAGGTCAAAGCTGGTCAACACACTGTCAAAATTACAAGTCAGGAATAATACACTTGAGTGTTCTTTTGTGAAGTAGGGTGCCTATCCTTAGCTATAATGCAGCATGTATTTCCAAAAGCGGAAAGTAGATCTTGAATGCTCTGTGTCTTTTACACCCCTGTATTTCTTCATACTTTGGACTGACAAATTTCTCTCTTTGTGACTTTGTTTCTCTTTCTTTCTGAACTAGGAGCTCCTTTAAGAAAGTGGAAAGTTTGGTGTCCTGATTTGTGCACTGTTCTGTGCACCCTACTGGGGGCCAACCCACCCATGAGATCGTTTGTTCTGCATGAAAGTTCTTACCTGTCTTTTACATGACTGAAAATTCAAGCTCAGAGAGTGAAATATATTGAGCAGCGAGGCACACAGCAAAAACAAGACAGAGCTTCAATTCAAAGCTAAGTTTCAATGACCCTAAAGCCTTAATGTAGCCACTACCTTCCTGGCCTTACCACAGACTTCCTCTGCCAGACAGCCCTCTCCCCTTGCACATGCCTACCCCGTAGCAGGACCTGGTGGCAGCAAGCCCGGGCAGTGTGGAGTGCTGCAGCAATCATGCGCTCTGGCAGCTTTGAATGCTGCACAAGGTATGCCAGTAAGAGGAGGAACAGTTGGTGAACAGTTGGCGAATGGATATTTTTATGCAAGGGTTGCCTAGAGAGAGGGAGAGAAAGAGTTGGGGGGGGGGAACTGTTTATAAAGAAGCCACAATTAATAAGGTCTTTGTTAGCTTTTTGGATTTAGATTTTCAAGCCCATTGCTTTGGGTTTGAAAAGAAACAGAAAGGTCCCCACGGAGCCAAGCTCCCCAGCTTCCAGAGCATGAAGGCATTTAGGAAACCGGTTCAGGCCTGGGTGTGTTGACGGTTTTAATTATTCAGCAAGGAGTGCAAAGATAGTCTAAATTCCTTTGGAGGACTTTTCATCAGGGCTGTTTATTTGTAGTGTGTTCAGCATGTGGACTTAAAAACATCAGAATGACAAAAGAAAGAGGGTGGGAGAGAAAGAGAGAGAGGAAAAAAAAAACTTTCAAAGATACCTGGGAGATGCTAGCTGCCTATGAAGCCACAGCCCTCTCTAAAGCTTTGCTGTCCTCAACTATAAAATAGTATTCATCAAAGTGGGTTAGTTCATGGGTGTGAAAACATCTTAGGAACCTTAAAATATTTAGAAATTGAGGCCGGGCGTTGGTGGCACACGCCTTTAATCCCAGCACTCGGGAGGCAGAGTCAGGCGGATCTCTGTGAGTTCGAGGCCAGCCTGGGCTACCAAGTGAGCTCCAGGAAAGGCGCAAAGCTACACAAAGAAACCCTGTCTCAAAAAAACAAAAAACAAAAAAACAAAAAAAAAAAAATTGAATGGTTGATTTTTCTGGAGTATTATAGTTCCTTTACCACTTTTTGTACATAAACTCATTCTGCAAGCATTTAAGATTCATATTATAATGATTGTTACCATACTCCTCTTCCACTTCCCAGTCTGTCTGGGAGCTCATAGAAGTGAAGGGATCTAACCAAAATTAGTAGGAAGTGCTTTCAGCACTGAGAGAAACCACTTGGCTTCAGCATCATTTCCTGCCTGCCAGAGTCAGAATTCCTACAGCCATCTCTACTGCTAGCACAAGGATAAGTATTTGGTTATGGTGAAATTTGTACCCTCCCTCACAAATAAATAATGGAGTCTTAACCCTGAGTACCACAGAATGTGACTTTATTTGGAGACCGTCTTCATAGACCTCATACAGTGTATTAACTTAATCAAATTAAAATGAAATTCTTACTATGAGTTGTGGTTCAATATGATTAGTGTCCTTATGTAAAGGGGACATTTGGACACTGTGACAGACATGCACAGATAGAAGATGGAGGATGAGGACAATCTATTGGCCCGAGTCTGAGGCAGGTCTTTTTCTAGTGGGACTTAGGGAAACTAGCCCCCCCACCCCCTGCCTGCTTCTGCTGCTTCTTTTTAAATTTAATTTCTTTATTGTTTCTTTGGGAGTTTCCCCATTCCACTCACCTCACCATCCCCCTATATCCTCCCCTGATCCTTGCAGCACACCCCCCAAAAAAGAAAACTTTAAAAATCAAAACAAAACAAGCAAGCAAACAATGAGAAAAAAACCAAAACAACAAGAACAACAGAAACTCTTTGCTTCTCCTTCTTCCCCGCCTCTCCAACACCTCTTCATCTGTCCTGGTGTCATTGGGGGCCTCAGTGTGTCATAGAGTATGCCCTCTTGTCCATTTGGCTTTACTAGCAAATGTTCATTGCAGTGAGTCACTAGTTTGGTTCAAGGTCTCTAGTTTCTGGTACACCATCATCACTGGATCCTCACTGGAACTCCTCTGGGATATCCCGTGACTGCCCCAAGTCATGGAGATGCTGTGGGTATTCTTCCACAGGACCAGTCCCTTCATGAGCTCCAGCAGGTCCCAGATGGGGTAGATGTTAGGGTGGGCCAACCCAAGCCCAACTGTGGGCCTGGGTGTTCACTAACCTTTTTCCAGCTTCTTAATGTCATATTTCTAGCCTCTAGAACCATGAGAGAATGCACTTGTATTGTTTCAACCACCCAGGTGGTAGCCCTTGCTTTGTGATAACATCCTTAGGAAATAAATATACATTACAACCTTTTATTTTTCCCATAGACATCAAAAAAGGAAGAGATCAATGTGACTTGCTCATGTTAACTAATGTCATGCTGAGATGACCATCCCATTCCCTGGATCCTACACACTGGTGGCCGGAGAGCTCCTAGGGACAGCCATGTGTTTTGTTCAGTGCTATGTCTCAAGCATTTGCATCATTGTTTAGCATACCCTAAAGTAGCACTTGCTCAATGAATTACTACATTAGCATTCTTTCTACTAACTTGCCCAAAGTATTGCAACTATGGTTAAAATCATTAAAAGAAAAAGGATTGCAATGGAAAATATGTCATGTTGGAGTAAGCATCCCAACAGCTCACAGGAATTGTCACAACAAAGAATATTAGATTCTGTAGTCACAAACCTTCCTAGTAAAACAAGTAATTATGAACAAATCTCCAACTAAACTCAGAAAATTTGTTCTGTGGATTTTGGGGTACAGAATGTCAAGATTTTAATTCTGTTTTTTTGTTTGTTTTTTTCAAGACAGGGTTTCTCTGTGTAGTTTTGGTTCCTGTCCTTGATCTCGCTCTGTAGACCAGGCTGGCCTCAAACTCATAGAGATCTGCCTGGCTCTGCCTCCTGAGTGCTGGGATTAAAGGATGCGCCACCGCTGCCCGGCTAGTATTCTAATTCTTCGTGCTTGGAAACTGTTGGCTTCTCTCCCTCCCTTCTCCTCTGGCTTCCATGGTGTAATATCATCGTGTGTTTTTTTCTACCACAGAGGCCCCCTCTTCAGTTCTTTTCTTTTACTGGTTATTCCTCATTTTTTGAAACTAAACTCTGGAGTGCTCCAGGATTCTGATTTTGTGTGTGTGTGTGTATACTCACTTCTTTAGCAGGGCTCATCCCATCATCTGTCTTTAAATACTATCTATGTGTTGACAATACCCAAACTGGTATCTACTGCCTAGATTTCTATGCTGAATTAGACATTTTTATATCTAACAACCTACTTAACATATCCACTCAGAGATCTAGTATATATGTCAAAGTCAATATGTTCAAAACTAAACTCTTAGTTTCTCCTCTCACCCCCAACAAAATATAGCTCCATCTGCATTCTCCACGTTAATGAAGAGAGTTTCATTCTTGCTCTAGCCTTGGAGTCTGGTTTAACTAACTCCTCCCTTTCTTTCACACTGCACATCTAAGCTGTCAGCTAATCCACATTGTTAACCATGTTTGCCTGGGTGATAGCACTGGGCTTCTTCACTGCCTTTCCCGGATCTGCCCATGGACAAATGCTGGTGACACAGCAGTGAGCAAAACTGAAAGACACACCTGTGTGAAGGACTATAGGGAATGGGATGGTGAGCTCTGCATGACCTTTGCCCAACACAAGCACATCACCTGGATCTCTTCTGGTTTGGGTGTCTATGGAGGGGTGGAATGTGTATTTATTTCCTAAGGATGTTATCACAGAGCGCTACCATCTGGGTGGCTGAAACAATACAAGTGCATTCTCTCATGGTTCTAGAGGCCCGGAGTGTGACATCAAGAAGTTGGCAGGACCTACCCCGGGTTTAGACCTGTATATTGTCACCATCTTCCATCTTCTAGCTATGCCTGTCTGTCTCTGTGCCCTGCAGCCTAGTACAGTCGCTTCCAGATGCGTTTTTGCTGGGTAATCCTGCCCAAGAATGCAAGTCTAACCACAAAGTCCTCCAAATATTCTTCCACACATAGATTCATCTCTGCCCTCTGACTTCATATCGTCTATTTCTCCATTCACTGGATTGCATCTAACTTTATTCATACCGTGTAATCACATCCATAAAATAAAATTAATATTAAAAAACAAGTGTTTGACAGATCCAATGTTTTTCTGATTGAACAATCTCAGTTGAATTCTTTGTCCAACTAAATTCTACACTATGTCTACTCTATAATCTTTCCAAATTCTTCCCAAGAGAGGAATAACTATGCCACACATTGCTTAACAGGGTACTAACATGTTGGCTTCATTTTCATAGAGTTTCCCTTAGCCAGAAGAGTAATTGGCCTGGTGTATTGCACATGCTTTTGTGGCTGCTTGTGTCTTTTGGTCAAACTTGACAAGAAACTAACCTTATTCTTGTAAGTCATAGGAAGGTAAAGATACTGCAATCTCCTCCATACTTCATAACTTGTCTGTACACTTTGGGATGTTTCATGGCTTCATTCAGCTGGGTTCACTCTCAACCTTTAGACAACCTGGCTCTCAACAGGAATCTGGCTTCACTGTCTTAAGACATCCTGGATAAAGCTCCAAGGAAGGAGAGTAAGAAGGAAGTGTTCTTTGTAAGAAGGAAGTCTTCTTTGCCTGACTCCCTCCCTGTGAGGTCACCTTGGGCTGACTTTGTTCCAGATGTCACTAGGACTTGTTCTCATTCAGATTCTCTTCTGTCTCTTCACTTCTAGCATTGATGGTGCTAAACTATCTATGATCATCTCTTAGGACTCTGTTTCCTTGCCTATATTTTTGTAATAAGTAACTCTTGAAGCTCTTCTCAACTGAATGTGCTACCAGTTTGCTGGGACCCAACAGTCATATCTGTTAGTGGCTCTGTAAGTGTTCTCTTGAAGTAATACATTTAACTTGTGGTAATCAGGCTGGTTGTATTCCCTTCCACTGTCACAAATGACCCTTTTCTTTATCAGTACTGCTCAACTGTTTTACCCATGGAAGATGAGCTTCTATACCAATGCGGCCTCCTTGCTTTCTACCAGATGCCACACATATATAAGTCTTGAAGGGTTGATCAGGGTGTTTCAAACTCCTGAGTTCAATTGGGACTATAGCTCAATGGTGAAACACATGTGTAGTTACGTATAGCATTGGGAAACATTTCTGGTACTGTGTGAAACACTTTGACTCAAGTGTTAGCCTACCTCTGTCTCCTTAGTAGCTAGAACTGAAGGTAAATTCACTCTGTGCCTAGATTGCAGGTATTTCAAAATGGGATTCATATGGCTGAGACTTAGAAAATATTAATTCCTATTCCTTTTCCTTTGCCTTACTGCATATCTTCTTCTAGCCCCTGGCCCCTTCTGTCTCATTTTGGTTAACCCAATGCCTTAAATTTCAGTGAAGTTCACGGTGTAGTACAGTGTGTAATTTGCTGTCGGATAATTTTCTCATCAGACAGAGGTGCTCAGGAGCTAATTTCGGCTGTATCCTCTATTTCAGTCTTTTGTCTCAGTTGTAAAAAGCACATCATATTGTTTTAACTTCTACATTTTTCCCCATGAGATTTTTCCTCCTTACTGAAAGTGAGACTTTATAAAATACCACTCTACCCTCATAGCCATCAGCTACAAGACATGGGCACAAAACCAATTCTACAATTAGAGTATATGCACCATTTTCTGCATGGAGGTACCTTTCTCTGATCTTACTTTTTGTCTTCACTGACACCTATTTTAAAGAACATTTGACAAAATCAGTGTAACTGGATTCTCCTCAGTTACCCAACCTTCTGAGTCTGGAGTCAAGGTCACACTAAGACAAGTACATGGGGTTATGAACAGGAACAGTTCTTAAAGAAGCTGAGATAAACAAGGAGGTTAAATCAGGAGGAGGAAAGCCACTATGTACATTAAGGTACTTGATCCAGCAGCATGATGGAGAATTCTCCAGCATCAGAGTACAACCTGGAGGTGGGAACAGAACAGAGTGTATGTCTCAAGGTAGAAAGCATGAAGACCATTTTCAAATAAAGAAGGCAGTGGAAAAATGTGATGTATCTATAATCCAAGATCAATCCAGGAAGAAGTTGTCTGAACACAAGCACCATGTCTCTCTAAGGAAAGCCTTGGCATGGTCCTACCAAGTCAAAGACTGAAGTGGGAGGTGGCTTTGTCTTTGGGGCTGTTGCCTATCTGAGCTGCAGAGTAATAGTAACTAAGGGGAAAGTCCTCCTTGTCACATTCCTCATCTAAAACTCTTGTGATGATGAAATGAGATGCAGATGTGAAAACAGTTGGTAAGACACAAGCAAGCATCTAGCAGGCGCTTCACCACAGAACTAAGTCCATGTGCCCAGTTAGTCATTGTGAGATTAACCCTGAATTCCATCTCTACTAAGGATGTATTAATCAGGAAGAAACCACACACAAAGAAATATAAGAGAAAAAGTCAACAAAAATCAGACTGTAGAGAGGTCATTCTATAGTTGGGTCCTCAGGATGAGAAGAAGCAGATCCTTAAACGAAGATGCTTGGCTACAAACAGTCTCTTCTGTAATTCCATTTAACTGGATGCCTATCTTAGCTCAGCTTTTTTACCTAGTTCTGCTTCAAAAATCCATGAGAGAAATTGTATTAGCACGGATCATATTGTCCATTCTGTGATCAGGGAATGGTAACCTTTGATTGACACTTCCCCACATTGGATAAGGGAAGAGACTGTTATTTATTCATAGATTAAAATTATTGAAAGGAACAAAAATAGATAACCACTACAGGGATCTAATTAACACTTCATCATTCATATATATATATATATATATATATATATATAGTATATATATGTGTGTGTGCATACATAAATACATATATATTGCCCTGTTTCTTTTAAAGAATATTTATTACTATTGCATGTATATGGTGAGTAGGTTGGTAGATGCACATGTACAGGTCGGAGGACAGTTTTGTAGAGTTGGTTGTATTCTTCCACATTTATGTATGTTCTAAAAATTGCACTCAGGCCTCTAGGTTTGTTGGCAAGTATCTTTATCTGCTGTGCCATCTAATCATCCACTCCCCTCTTTTCTTTTTTGAGAGTGTCTCACTGTGCAGTCTGTGCTGGTCTCAAACTCATGATTGTCCTCCTTCAGATGGTAAATGCTTGGGTTATAGACATGTACCACACCATACCCAGCCCTAAACTATGTTTTTGAGACTAAGGCATCTGGACCTTTTAGTATGGACTCACTTACCCCCCCCCCCCTTGGAAGAATACCAAGAACAGGACTGGTAGTGAATTAATTAGGGTCCTGGGAGGGAACAGATGGTCTACTCAGAAGGATACTTTAGAGAAAGAACTATTTAAAGACATGTGGGAAGGGTTAAGAACAGATATAAAGGGTTGTCAGATATCCACTGATTACCTTCAGTGGGCAGTTATTTCTGTTCTTTGGCCTGAAAGAACAAAGGATAGGTATCTGAACCCACTGTGTAGTGTAGCCATAGAAGGAGACCAGCAGAGGAGTGACGGTTTTAACTACAGGAACCCATGAACTGCCAGTAAGGGTAAGGAGAACAATAGCCTTTTTCTCCTCCTATATACCTATTGTATGCTGTACCTCTCCTTGGCCAATCCAAACCAGAAGTCAGAATTCTCAAACTTACCTTGATGCATTTCTGAACGGTTGTATCCCTATGGTGCAGAGCTATGGTAAAAGGGTGGGAAGGGAGTCAGGGGAGGGTTTGCATGGAGGATGTCAGCCAAGCACAGGGCATGTCTATTCCCTTTGGGCTCAAACCCCAAGCTTATTTAGTTAGAGTCAGTTCTGTAAAACAGAACAGCTTAGAGGAGACATAGAACTTGAAGACTAAAAGACCTTTAGGATCACTTAGACCAGAATTCACAGACTTCTTTCCATCTAACTACTGGGTTTGCTTTGGATGGCTAACATGGCTTTAATAAAAAAAAAAAAAAAAAAAAAAAAACCAACGTAAGGGAATAAACAGAAAACTTTAAAAGGGAGCATATATAATCTAATATCTAGCATTGAATTAATTTATTTATGTCTCTTCAAATTATATGATTCAAAGACTTATCTGAAAGTCTAGCCTCTTCATTTTTCAGATGAAGAATTTGGGCCTAGGAAAAGAAGCCATGGTGAGAATTCTAGCTGAATAGATACAAATAGATGTTTATAAACCAGAGATCTGAATGAAAGGGCCATTTGCTTTCACAAGATGGGGGCTTCTGTCACATACTGGAGTGAGTCATTTGAACAAGGGCTATGAGAGGATTCCATTTGTTCTATGTAGCCCCAGGAGATGAATCTAGAAGAACACAGATGACTGATCAAATTAAATGAAGTGTAAGTCTGTATTTGCTGTGTCACTTCCAAAGGGTTGAGTTGCCTCTGTCCATTCAGGTTTCTTTACCACCTGTACAGATGGTCAGTCACTGTTGACTCTTCATAACCATGTCTTAATGAAGATGGTATTGAGGTCAGTCTTTCCAGTCCTTCTTTTACTCTGAACTGAACAGATATTGGGTTGGATTAGGAGGAGGATGTGTGGCTTCTTTGGCATTTTAATGGATTATCTTGAATTTGATTTGACTTGATTTTGATAGAACAGGGGCAGAGAGGCTTTATTTTAACCCCATCTTAGAAATGATACTTCCTGTTACGAAGAAGCTAGAATGCTTGTCTATCTCCTCTTTACCTTTTCTACTACAGGTCCTCTCCATCTGCACCAAGACCCCCTTTTGCTTGCCATGTTTCAGACTCAGTGCTACCTCCACATGGGTACTTGGGCATGGTTAGTGACCAGTGTGGATTTGCTGTGTTAAGAGAGATAAACAGTGGAGACATCACAGTGGGAAGCTGGGGCTTTGGGGTCTTCTGGATCCAGAGAATATCTGTGTTCACCAGGCAGCCAGCTTCTATGATTTACTGCACCATCATCCCCATCCCTTCTTGACCCCATCACATGGCTCTGCTCCACTATACTCCATACCACTCCTTAGAAAGAAGAAAAAAGACATACAGAGCAAACAACTTGGTTTTGAGATGTGATCTGTCATCATCGCCCAGCTCAGAACTTATTTCTGAAGCCCTACATGGAGCAAAGAGAGCTAGGCAGTGTAGTTTCTAGCTGGTTAGTCAAATACTCCTGTCAAAGTGGGTAGAGGGTGAAAGGAGAGGTGAATGAACCAAAGGGAGGAGGAGTGAATGGATAGAGTGAGCCAGTGAGCATGCCTGGGATGAACTTTGCAACTAGAGAGGCCTCCTTTGCCTCCATAGCTTATCATCTTTCATATACTGCTTTGAAGCTGCCTACCAGAACATTCCTTAACATGGTTTTGGGCACCTGAGAGGACTGGATTCATGATGGGTATACACCAGGACTACTACATGAAGAGTTGTTTCAGGTGCCTCTACCACTGCCTTGCCTTTGCCCCTTCCCTGCTCAGCAAAGGGAAGGCATGGTGCCATAAACGGAGGTTTACTGGGCACCTACTAAGTACTGATGCGGTGCTGCTTGGGTTGTGAGCATTACCTAATTTGCTCATTGCAGTTGCCCGACATATTAGCTGCTATTGTCCCTTTTCCATATGGAGAAGTAAAAAGTCAGTGATGTCACTTTTCAAAGCTCTGCAGCCAGGAAGTGCCACATCCAGAATGCAATCATAAAACTGTCTGGCTCCAAGGTTTATTACCCCTTTCATCGCAGTTCAACTTCTCTGTAAAGAGCTTTGTAATAGGAAGTTTCACAGAACTGAAACAACTGGGTAATTCAGTGTTGATACATTGGTCAGACTGGTAATTTGAATAAGATAGACGAGGCACAAAATTATAGTCATCTCGTCCATTGTGCTAATTTAATTTTCCAGGTGAGTGTATGCTTCTTTGTGAATTAGGGGCCTCCTTCTCCTGGGTCTATTTTAAGAAAGTACTAGAGAAAACATATCTGTCCCTCTGCCACCCTGCATCCCCCCTGCCACCAACACTCATTTTCTTCCTACCATGATTCCTTCCATGATTTTCTCTTGAGGAAAAGAAGCAGATTGAAAACTGTGGTTATATATGTACCCATTAAAATAGATGTTCTGCCTATAAAAATGAACTTGTGCCAGGCTCTAATAAATTACATTGTAATGTGCCAGCTTCCCAGGCTGCAGGGGAATCATTGTGACTCTCCTGATCACAGCAGCATGATTCTGAGCTGCTCTGTCCTTAGCTCCTCACCTGGCCTAGCCACCAGCAAGCAAGGTACTTAATAGGAACATGTCTTGCCCTCAGGAAGATGAGTCTACAGAACAAATCAGAGAGTCTAACAACTGCCATGCCCAATTTATCTCATAGCTTATATGTATTGAATGTGCTACTGGTCCAAAGGAGATATGAATCTGAAATGAGGAGGGAAAGTATTGTCTGTGCTGAGTTTTGAAACAAGAGATAATTGGATGAGGTGGGTAGCATTGTGGGCAGAGAAAACATAATATACAAAAAAAAAAAAAAACCAAACAAACAAAAAACCAAAAACCAGAGAGATGAAGTGCATCCTGTGTTCTAGGAACAATATGCAGATTTGCAATATGAACTGATGCCATCAAATTAAAGATCCTGTTTGATGTGTGATGGAGTTCCGTGAGCTTAGGGAAGCTCCAGAGAGGCCTCAAGCAGGGAGAGATGGAGGTGATCCCTGATAGCAGGGGCATGTTATAGACATGACCAGAACCATATTTCTTGAGCTCAAAGTACAAGACTCAGAACAAAGCAAGATGCTGCTGGAGAGGTGGCTGTGGAGGCTCTTGCATATGGACTTTAGAGAGCAGAGGAATAGTTAACTACTAGTTTGGAATGTGATACTACCAAGGGTAAAATTAATCTTCAGAACTACTTTTCTTGTAGACTTTCATGTGCCAATCAGTCTGAGACATTCCTTAAAGCAATATTCAGTAGTGAGCTCCCCACTCTAGAAGGCATCCTGGGTCATATTCCTGCCACCTGCATTGACCCAATTGTCTTCTGGGGCATGGGGAAGGCCTGGGCTAAAACATCTTTGCATCTTCTGTCATACCTGACACACAGGCTATGGGTCAGATAAATGCTTATGAAACTGAACAAAACTAGTGTTTTTCAACCAGGAAATTTTTTTTCTTACATGGAACATTTGGTAATATTGGAAAATATTTTGGTTGTCATTCTTGGAACATTGGGCATTTAAAAAAGTATACCAAAGGCTATTTCTAAACACCCTACAATGCACAGATAGTTCCTCAACAAAGGAATATCTTTCCAGAATGTCAATGGTGCTGAGGCTATGGGACAATGAAATATCCTGGCTGAGTGTCAGGCCACTGAGTGGGCTGTCAGGAGTGCTCCTTTCTGGTCAGGGTTCTATGAGGACAGTGAGGTCCACATATATCTGTTTATACCACCTTCAGATCATCTTCCCCACCATACCCTGACTCTAGATGAAACATTACTCTGATAAAGTAATTCTGTTTAAAGGCACATGACTAAGAAGTGAAGTAAGGGCTGTCCATGTTGTCAGGTAGAAATGGCTTAGCCTTGTTTGGGAATCAGTATGATTGGATGGAACCAGGGCAATTGGAGCCTCAGTTCTGGCTTTATTACTTGCTGGCTTTGTGATCAGGAACTCAGTTTCTCTACCTGTAGAATAGGGTATACAATACATCTATACAATAGCACTCTCTAGTTTACAGACCTATTTGTGGGTTCTACACAGTGGGAAGAAATCTGGTGCTAACTAACACTGCTGCCTATTTCTTATTGATCTGATGAGCCTCTCCTGAGTGCCAAGCATGTGCTGGACCTTGAAGTAAAATCAATGCAACCAAGGAAAAATCCATAACTCTAAGGAAATCCCAATAAAGAATAGGGTTACCTTCTTCAGGGGTTGAAAGGATGGCTTTAAAGGTCATGTTAACCCCTTGAAACTGAAGGCAGAGTTTGTGGATGTATAGGTCTGTGTATGTGTTTTTCAAGAAAGATGTTTGATTCTCTAGGATATCAGGAAGCTTTTAGAGGAGAATCTTTGAGATGGGGAGATATAAATGGACCCAGTAAAACAGTTCCCAAAACCATAACACAGCACAAAGTATTCAGTTTGGAGAAAACACAATTGGAAAGATGCCCCACAGTTACACTTCTGTAGCCCTGCATGGATGTATTTGGGTTAGGGATGGAGGTTTCAAAAGGAGATATTGGTTCCATGAAAATACTTAATTTTCTAATCTTCAGATGTTTGACAGTTGATCTGGAGATGCCAATACTTAAGGAGCCAATCGAAAATCTGCCACTGGTCAGCTGGAATTGGCAGCCTGTGAGGTCACATTAAGTTTTTAGATTTTATCTTACCAGGAGAATATGTGAAGATGCCTGCAATGAAGGCATAATGGAGAAAGAAGTGTGTGTGTGTGTGTGTGTGTGTGTGTGTGTGTGTGTCTGTGCTTGCTCTTCCTGTGTGTGAGGTGACATGGTTGCACAATTGAGATGCTATTATAAGCTGTGGTGTGAAGCATGGATGACTGACTGGGGCACAGGACAGAGGACATTGCACATTTTGAAATATGTTGCTGGCCTCAAAGGTGTGTACCTCTTCTAAAGCTGTTTCAATGAACACATGTAGCTATCATTAGACACTTACGTATCATTCTGATAACCTTAACTTTCATTAAGACTGGGAAACAAGGCAGGCTCTCTTTTGGAGTTCACTTAGGGTCCAGCTAGGGCCAATGATAAATACTAGCTTTATAATCTCTTTAGCTCAGAAATCCTAAAGAGGTGACATTGATTTTCCATTCATCAGATATTTATTGAGCACATATGTAGATGAAACTGAACATACATCATAGATACAGGGATGGATAAAGGGGAGGAGGAAGTTAATATTTATTGGATTGAAGGCATCTAATGTGCTTTAATTCGTATACCAATGTCACGAGGATATCATATTTGTTTTACATTTACAGAACTAGGTTAAACAACTTGTCTATAGATTTGAAGTTGTGACTACTGGAATTTCTGATTTGGATTGAGGTAGAATTACTTCAAAGTGTGTTGTTTTTTAAGTCTTGATCCTCTGGCATTGCATTGTGTGGGACACACCCGTAAGAGGACACATCCTGAGATTTGTACTCAGTGTAGCATCATGTGGGGTAGACTGTGAATGCTGAATTAAGTCAGTCAGTCAGTGCTCATGTTTTGGAAGTGATAATTGAGCTGAACCCTAAGTATATAGAACACATGGGCTGGAAGCCAGGAGGGTAAAATAGGAAATTCTAAGGCCAGGCTATCAAGAAAAACCTGTGAACCACAGTGCCAGTCTTAGTAGGGGAAAGTTAAGGGCAGTCTATTGAGTGTGAGGATGACTGTAGGATCTAAGCCTGGTAGAGCAGATGGGAAGGGATTATGAAGAATGTTATATGTGTTGACTTTAATGGGGACTTTAATGTCATTAGGAAGCCTGGGAAGTATTTATCTGACATAGTCAATTTGTGTTTTAGAGAGAACAATTTCCCAAATTCTGTAGCACAAGAGTGACAGTGGAGTTTCCCCCATCTCTTTCCATCAGCCTTAGTCTTTCTCCACAGAAGACCCATTGACCCTTTCTTCAATTCAGTATGTCTCTCCATAAATCAGGAGAAAATGCTGGGTTCCAACATGGCTCTCTTGTTACCATAAATCTCCATGTGAGTGTAGTGAATGGTGGATTTTGGGAATTATATAACAAAATTGTCTTGGCCTCTCTCATGTACAAAACAATTGTTATTTGTGTGTCTCATTCTTTAATTTATGGTCCTTCTGGCTCGGGGGTGGTGGTGGGGGAGGGGGGGAGTTTCCTCATAGTCACTGCTGCTAAATTATGGGCTTTCTCATTGGTGAACTTCCCTTATGCTCCATGCCTGTTTCTCCTGTGGCTACTGACTTAACTCATAGCTGTGTGATAAGCTGAGGCAGGTAAGAAGATGAGGGCCGGAATGTCAGGCCTTTTCATTTAGAGCACAGAGTCAATGGGAAGTTGGTTTTCAGCTCCATTGACCTGGCTGGCTCTTTCAGTAGGATAGGGAACTCCTCTGATGGTGCCTCAGAATCCTTTCATGTACCACACTAGTTTACTACAGGGGAATGTCAGTATCACCTGCTCAAATAGTGACTGCTGGTATTCATGCTATCACAAAATTGAGTGTGCCTATGGATTTGCTTTTGCATTATACTCTATTGTTTCTTGATTTTTAACCATGGTGTTTTTTTTCTTAAGCTAAAGATATAGTCTGATAATTTAAGATCTTTAGCTCTTGTCCAGTGTATCATAGATAGAGTAGAAACCACACAAGTTTGTAGACAGGCGCCTGCTTTCCAGTTTGGTTCTTATTTGGCCTTTTATTATCTGTGTTGCCTCCAGTAAGTCACTGTATACTTTTGCTCCTTGTCTCCTTATCTATATGATGGAGAAGACAGTGACTTCTGGCTTAGCATAGTTGTGAAATGAACTGTCATGATGCATATGAAAGCATTTTGCTCAGTGCCTAATACTTTTGTAGATGCCTAGTAAATGCTGAATGAATGAATGAATGAATGAATGAATCAACCAAATTACAAACTGTTTGTAGCTTAATATATAAGGAAGTATGTTAGGACACAGCTAAGCCCCAGACACAATGTCCCAGCAGGATGAAAATGTTTCTGTTACCAACCACAGTGGCAGGCAGTACAAGCAGGTAGCCTCGTTACTCCTAGTTCTTGTTCCTTCCGCCTATTGCTCAACTACTCTCCAGGGCAACATCTTCTGATTGGTCAAAGTTGTCTTGCCAGGTCAAATTCAATTGGTAGCATATAATAAGGAAAGGAATGTAGAGGGCTTTTGCTTTTGTAAAAGAATGATGCTTGGGCATCTTTTCCACTGGGATGGAGCTTGGTTTCATGACCACATAAGCAGCACTTTATCATCATGAGGTACTATTCCCCTTCACTGCTAGGTACTGCTGTCCTCCCTGTCCTACCTCTTCTCTATACTAAAAGTGCCCAAGCATCTGGAGCTCACTTCTCTGCGTGTCATTTGGAGTTTGGCACTGGACCTGGCTCATGACAACTGCTCAGTGTTTTTTAAGTGACTAGATAATTGAAGATGATGTTTCCTAGAATGGATGCTAAGTCAGCCTACAGTATAGCTTGTGAGGAATCCTACACCAGAGTGTATCAAGAGAAGCATGGGTCCTCCCTTCATGCTTCACAAAGCTGCTCAGAGGGTCATGGCAGCCAAGCAGCTCTCCCATTACTCTCTGCATGTTGAACTTTTGGGTAACATTTATTCACTCTATTGCCCCAGCTGCTCAAAGAGAGATGGGGGTGGGTGGCTCTAAATATCATTTTACACACGAGAAAGCTGAGGTTCCAGATGGTGTAAGGACTTACCTAGAGTTCCCTGAACTGTTAATGTATCACAGAGATCACTATGCAATTCTCCAGACTCGCTGTGTCCTTCTCACAACTCCTTAGTGCCTATGTATAGGCCTGTGCAGGCACATTTACACAAAGAAGCATCCTCAGAACTGTGCCCAGTGCACTGGGGAGGGTGGACCATGATAAAAATAATGGCAGATTGGAGTGATTTGCTCTTTGTAATTTCTCTCTGGTCTCACATCCATGATCTCATTTAGTCTTGAAATAGCTGTTGGAGGCACTGTTGTGACTAATATCCTCTTTAACAGATAAGGAAACAGGCTCAAGGAAGGATAAAGTGTGATGCTCTGTCAATTCCTGAGGTGGTGGAACCCCGGGCTCAGTTATTTGGGTCCTGGCCCTGCAGGTCCACCTCTAAACAGACAGAGTGATGTAGTCCAAATACTCCCTCCCACCCTACAGGCTGCCTCCATCTCTTGAGCCAGGCTTTGTTATTAATGTGCTGTTCCTGAGAGCCCAGACTTGCACTTGAGTCCCAAGCTTGGGAAAGCTGTAGTATATTTTAATTATAGCCACTTGATAATCCTGGGTGATGGGAGGGAGACTGTCCTATATCAAGCCTAAGAGTCTTGAAGGAAGGGATTGCTGGACATCCATGAATATTCATTGTTATGCTAAACCACAGGCTGCATTTCCCTTCATTCAGTATAATGAGATGCATACTGCAGCCTCTCTAGCTTTAAAGCAGCTAGTGGGAGCACGGAAGCATGGATTACCCTTTGCGAGGCTTTCCTCCGGCCGTCACATAGGGATTCCCAAAAGCCCAGGTGAATCACTGAAGAAATAAACATCTGGCATTGCCTTCCTGAAAACTGGTCAGTGGCTATCCAAAAGTCCTCGCTCCCTCAGCTAGTATTAGCGGCTTGTCCACCAGACACGGTGGGGACACTGTATTTCAGCCCTCCTTTGCCTTAGTTTCCAGTGGAGGTGAGTAAAGGGGAGACATTACCAGCATGGGACTCTGCTATTTAAATGAGATCTCTGGAGCAGTGTGCTTACTATTCCTTAGGATCCATTAGCAAGGCAGAACCCCAGAATTTACTCTGGCCCCACAGAATCAGAATCTGCCCAGGTCCCCAGGGGATTTGTTTCAGGCTAAGTTCCAGAATCATCGGACAGGTTCTTAGCTGTCATTTGCTCTTCTCTGTCCCTGCAACTGTGAACAAAATTCACAACCTCACTGGACCCATTCCTGCCTTTTCTAGGGGATGAGAAAATAAAATGTGGATATTATAGAGTTGGTTTCAGGGAGGTGATAGCCTCCCATATACAGAGTAATAAACAGCAAAATGCACATCTTCCTTGAAATTTCTATAATGTCTTCTTTTTTAACAGTGACTTGTGCAACAAATTAGGCACATGTCTGTGTACACCATGGTCCTCAATGATCAGAGACATGAAACCCTGGACTCAGGACTTCTTCCCTCTCTGCAACCCAATTCACAGTCTCCAGTGTTCAGAGAGGTTTCACTACAACCACTCAATAGTGCTGGAATAGTTGAGGAAGGGGTCCCCTATATTACACTTAAGAATTCTTAAGGAAGGGGTTGGTAGATAGCCGTGAATATTCACTGCTATGCTGTGGGTTGTATGTCCTTTGAATTCTTTAAGTGCTAGGTATACATTTAGCCTCTCCTGGAGTTTTACTTGCTTCTGTATCAATCCAACATTTCTTCTCATTATTGCTGTCGTGGGACTGGACTTCTGCAAATAATGCTTGTATCTCAAACTGTTACACGACCACACTAGATTCACAAATAGTTGACAGAGTTTCTCAGAGCCTGTTATGGAGCTGCTGGTTGCTCATTTCTTTGGCCCATGTAATTTCCAGATATAGTGCCAATGGTGGGATTGAGCAGGGAAGGAGCACAACTCAGTCAAAGTTCAGGGGGAAAGCCAGCCCCACCCTTCCCTGCACACATGTGTGTTCTTGACTTCTCAGGTCTGTCCTTCCCATATCTGTGCAAGGGGATAATGATGTGCAAGGGGCCCCAGGAGCAGAGCACACATTTACACTGTTCCCTTCCTGGGGAGATTGGGTTTGAGGCGATGCCATGCTCTGCCTTTGTCAATCAGGGTGCTAAATTATCCTGGAAGAAATCAGAGCTCGAGGCTGAGACCTTGGAGACAAGGACAAGTCTGAGAGATGAAGGCAGAGATAGAGAGCAGGCTGGGTAGAAAAGAGACCTTTTAGAAGAATGAATGCCCCCAAATGTGTTAATTATCCTCTGTGGCAGACTTCAGTCAGTGCAGGCCTGAAGCTGGCTGCAGGGGTCGATCTCTATTATGCTTGCGTTTTAACTTCCTGGGAGGGTAGGAGATATAGTCTCTCAGAAGGTGCTAAATGAATGAGAAAGAACTTATTCAGTCAAGTTGAACAAGCCTCAATCTACATATCTGTGAAGGGAATGTTTGAGGGGCTCCCCATAATGGTATCGGACCTTTGGGAGGTGAGAGGGAATGAGGATGGAATCCTTGTGAATGGGATGAGGAGAACAATAGGGTGAAGAGACCAGAGCTCTGTCTCTGCCTTGTGAAGATATGAGAAGACAGACACATGTGAACCAAAGTGAGGGTCTTCACTAGAACCCACTACCCCAGCGCCAGATCTCAGGCTTTTAGTCCAGAACAGCGTGAAAGGTTTTTTGTTTTGTTTGAAAGCCATCCAGTTGGTAGTAATTCGTTACAGTATCCTCAAGTGACTAAGACGTTAACCCGTGAGAAATTTGTTTGAATAACACTGTAAAGTGATCAGACTAGTGGGGACATTGAACATGTTTGCCTCAGCACTGAGCAAGTAATGGTAAGGTGGAGGATAGGGGAGAAAGACCCAATTTCTTAGCTAAGGTCCTGGCTGGGATGTGTTGGCATGCCAGCAACAACCTTTAAAATGTGTGGGTGTTTCAATGCATGATGTTGTTGGGATCACAGTTTTTAAGTGACCAGAGCACTTCCAAAAGTTCTGAGGATGAGCTGATGCCCTGGAGTCTCCCCAGACCTCTTCCAGCCTCTCTCCTCCAGCTCCTTCTGGACCCCGTCTCCTGTCTTGATTCATGCTAGCTGGATCCCCAGTGGTCACTGCAGGTGATGTGTTTCTATGACCCATAAGCCTGCAGCTCTAACTCAGCACTACCCTCTCTGCTGAGCACGATTTTGATACCATCTTCTTCTCTCACAACAGCAGTACCAGCTAAGAGGTTCCAGTCTGTCCTAACAGGCATGACTAGTCATATCATTGTCGGGGACTTTTATCACACGTCACCCTATCCTAGCACCCAGACAGACATAGAAATTGTAACAGTGGGCTCCATCCTCCCATGGGTACACTCCATAGACATCATCACACAGACTGAATATCTGCCAGCAATACTGTGTATGCCTCCTGTACATATTGACGAATCACCAACTGCATGCCCAACTCAATTTTAAATATAGGAATCCCAAGCTAAACAAGACAGGGTCTCTACTTCCCTGAAGCTTCTGCTATGATTGAGTAGCTCACCATCAGGAACTAAAAATGATAACAATATCAAATAGGACCCACGACAACCAACAGTATGATGGAATAAGGGTGATAGTAAGGGGCTACTAGTGTTTGAAGTTACCCGGGCCAATGCTTACACAAGAAGTAGCAGCCATGTACATGTGTAGAAGGGATACCCCTCAGGCAGAGGAAAACGTTGGTGCCAGGTCCCCAGGTGGGAACAAATCCATCATATCACAAGGAGATGATTGAAGCATAAAGACCTAGTTCAGAGCACAGGGAATCAGGTAGGATTGGAGGCTGGAAGACTCTGGGCATGATGGGGTTTGAGGCCCTAAAAGAGAGTTTGGAGAGTTAGGGAAAGGAGCTAGGAGGCAGACTATGCTCTGTACCATTCAAAGAAAGGGTCATAGTGAGGGGAAGAAGCAGATGAGATCCAAGAGTTGGGGCCTAAGTCAGAGTTACAGGGAAGAACAGATCATGTCTTGAACTGAAAGTAGTTCAATCAGAACATGACCTGAGTGAAGCTTTTAGTGAGTCCTGGCACCCAGCCAGTGAAGATCTGTTGGGAAAGCACTTGGTGAGTATGTGCAGTGGCTGTGTGTGACCTCCCATCCTAAGGCAGGATACCTACTTACAGACCCTGTCTTCTTTAGGACAGTCGGCCTGTAGGGCAAGTCCTCAGGCAACATACTCATTTTCTAGATGAGGACACCAAGGATCAGGATGGTGGATTGACATTCCTATCACACTTCAAGACAGACATGAAATCTGTATTCCAGATGGGTTTTCTGATAATTGACCCCATGCTTTGATGCTCTTTCTTCAGATCAAGTTCCTTCCTCTGCAAAAGCCATGACCTGCTTTAAGCACACTCCTCCAAGTCAAGTCAACTTGTTGAACATTGTCCCCAGCATGGAGCCCAAGCTAGTGAGTTTCCCAAGAGGGCCATTCTTAGGGTTGCTTTTTGTGTACCCAGATGATTTTTCTAATGGTTACCCTTGACTTTCATTCTTTGACTTCTTTGGTCTTATTACTTAACCACTTTGTAACTTGCTTTTCTCATCTGTAAAATGGGAACTCTAACCTTCTTGCCAGAATCACTATAAATACAAAAGTAGTGAACCCCACTTTTAATTACTATTGAGTAAAGGACTTTGTCCTTTTCCTGACATTGACCAGTACCACTCATCTTTGCGTAATAATCTCAAATGGGGACAAACCTTCCCAAACAATGCCCATAACCATACTCAATATTTATTGACCACTAGGCAAAGAGCTGTGACCGAGTTTACATTATTCATTACCGGAGTTAATTTTCACAGGTACCCCAGGAGGTATCTGCTGGGATTATTGTTTCCATTTTGCAGATTTAGCTAGGGACACCTATTACTCTTACATTGTTCACCAAAGATTACATGGATGGAGAGCAGAGCCAAGAGCCAAATTCCATCTCTCTGCCTGCGGAGCAGAACAGGTGCTGTAGTCCATTGGTATGCCCTATCCCTCGTGGTAACTCGAGCTGTGCTGTTCAGCCAGGCTGCCTTGGTAATTATCCTCTGCAGCTGACATCAGTCAGCATCAGGCCTGAAGCTGGTGGCAGGGGAGTGTCTCTCAATTAGGCTTGGAGTTTAACTTCTAGAGAAGAAACAAGAAACAGGCTCTTATAAGTTGCTAAGTGAACGAAATTGAAATTGCCAGAAATGAGTTGCCTTAGGGGAGACAGACTTCTCACTTCCCAGGTCACAGAAATTTTGTTTTCTCTCTCTGGCAGAGTGCTGACCCAGCAGAAGCCATACAGCCTTACAGTTGGCTCAGATGGAGACTTTAAAGGGTCTTAGAAATTTGAAGCAAATACAGATGGAAGGATTTCTAGTACAGTGCCCTCTGTTGTACAGTGACACTGTAGCATGGTGTCTTCTGTCACAGAGGGCTCTATATAGTCCTGGGAGCATGAGTCTCAGAGTTAGGCTGAGGTGGTTTCAGATCCTGCCTTCATCCACATGATCTTGATCAAGCTGGGTGCTTCATCATCTGTGAAAAAACAGCATTCAAACTGATGAAAAGTGTCACTGAGAACATGACACTAGATCATGTTAGCACAATGTGGCTAAGCTCACACTCCTTCCTGGAGGTGATGCACACAAAGACCTTAGAAGGTTCTGGACTATGAGTAGTCCACTTTAGTTATGCTGATTATTCAACATTGGCAGAGCACAACTTTGCTTTCTCTTAATCTACACATTCCAGAATGATACATTTAGAAAAACAACTCCTCAAATTTCTGTCTCTAGGTGTTTCGTTTATGGTATTTTCAGGTTTGGGGCTAAGGAGACATCAGTTGCTAATGTGCCTGTTGGATTCATATCCTCTCCTAACACACACAAGTAAAAAGCTGAAGTGGTGGCACCTGTCACCCAATGGCTTGGGCGAGGGGAGACAGTTGCATCCTTGAAGCTCATTGGTCGGTCAGTCAGCCTAGCTGAATTGGTGAGATGCTGTCCTAGAAATTAAAGATGGGAAGTGACCCAGAAAAAAACCCCAAAGTTGACTTGGGGCTTCCACATCAACAGTCAACTTGTTCCATATGAACAAGGACACACACACACACACACACACTCACACACACGCATACACCGTATACTATACAACATAAAAATTATTCTCAGATATCTTAGTCAACCAAATAATCTATTTTCACAATGAGATGCCATGATCTAGTCACCAAAATGATAAAAATTATGAAGACAGACAGCCTCAGATATGGGAACTGTGCAGACTGTGACATTATGAAGTGGTACTGCCTGTGTAAAACTAGACACATGCCTACCTTGTGGCCATGACATTGCAATTTCCAAAGAGAAGGTAAACATATATCTAGAAAAGGTTTTAACCAAAATATTCATAGCAGACATTTCATTCTAGTCACAGACTGTGAGCAGCCCTTGTGTCCATCAATGAGAATGGAAGGAAAATATACAAATGAATACATCTGAAAAAAGAACAAGGTATTGATTAATATAATATCATGGATGAATCTCAAAACCATGCAAAATGAAAGAAGTCTTATAAGAGGCACACACACAGTATCATTCTGTCTATGTGAACTTCTAGAATAGGCAAGCCTATTGTGGTGTACCATTCAAAGCCTCAGGTGCCATCCCAGCAGCTGAACAGCCTGAAAGAGAAGTGAGGTCACAGGCTGTCTCCAAATTAGAGACACAGGCTAGGACTACACAGAACCAGATCTTCCCAGAGCATCCCAACCCCAGCCCCCACAGTGAGTTCTGTATCTGTAGCCACTGCTTCCAGTTTTGGGGACAGTCAACTTCTGCAGGCTTGGTGTAGACAACTGAGTCAAAAACCAGTGGGAGACTGAGTCGTAGGAAGGCACCCATGCTTTTATAAATTCTGTCGTCAGTAACTTGACCCTTTTCTCACTTTCAATATTAGAGAAAATTCTTAATACTTCCATCATGGACCGAGATTGATCTCTTTTTGATGCATACAAGAACATTCTACTCTCCTTAACAAAGTCTGACCTCAGAAAAGCCTAACAAGGGTCAAATTCACTTAGCTTGCCTCAGAGCAACCTGAAGGATGTGAAATGCCTCACCCTACCTTGACCTAGTTCTTTATATAAACAGAAAGATAATGCTAAAATCCAGCCCCAAGTAGCTATTCTGTCTCACTCTAAGTGGAGGGGCAGGAGGAGGAGGGACCATGAAGCATGTGTGACAAGTCTGGGGAGCAAAGGCTCACAAAAGACCAAGGTCTCACTACAGAATTATACAATATTTCCCCCATGAACCTTACCATCACACTACTAGCGGGACTAATGATAGTGCTTCCTTTCATTTGGTGCCATGTGTGACTATAAGGAAAAATCTGCAAGGCATACTGGACAGATGAACAAATGGACAGGGAAAGGGGAATGCAGTGTAAGGAGAGAGATGGAAATTCTGTGAAAGAATTAAAGAAAATGTCCAAGATTAAAAGCATCCTATCAGAAACTAGGAAGTCCTTTAATGAGCTTAGCAGTGGACCAGGATGCTGCAGAAAGGATCTCTAAGTGAGGGTGTATCAGTAGAAACTACTGACAACAAAGAGCTAAGGCTGAGCAGATGAGACTGCCATCCAGGGACTGTACTGCTACAGAAGGTGGAGACTCCACATAATAGGGCATTGTTGATGTACATCAGGTTTATCTTCTAATATAAGGCATGTGCCATGCTCGCCTAATGAACTGGCATGGTGGCATTTGAAGGTGAACTTTTATTAGTTGTAAATGTCTGCTGCTTATACACAGGTCTCCACTAAACTAATCTTTAAATGAAAGAAAAGAAAACGGAATCCTAAAAGTTCTCAGTTGAAACCAAATAAATCAGAATAAGAGAGAAAGACAAAAATAAGGACAATGAAAAAGAACAAATAGAAGAAAATTGTGACAGTTAATATAAAATATTACCTCAACTACGTCAGGACTCACTGTGAATGTCAACATTCAAAATTAGAAGACAGATTGCCAGAGTGGGTCAAAAATAAGATCCAACTACACATTGTCTACAAGAAACTCATTTTAAATATAGACAGAAATTGGATTAAAAACTAAATGGAGAAAAATGTATCATCCTGACAATGATCCAAAGGAAATATGGGTCGCTATATTAATTTCATACAGAATAGATTCAGAGGAGGAAAATTTAGCAGGGTTAAAAAGGGCCGTGTATAAAGATACCAGGACCACTTCTTCAAGGAGACATCACAGTCTGTAACATGCATGCGCCTAGCAGTAGATTATCAAACTAGGTAGGAAAAACCTCATGGAGCTGTGAGAAGCATATGAAAGCAGTTGTTGGAGACTTCAGTGCTCCTCCACCAGAGCCAGAGCCAGCAGGCAAGGACAGATTGGACTCAGCAATATCTGTAATCAAAAAGATGTAACTGACATCTACTAACTACTTAATCCAACAACAGCAAAATACACCTTTGCCAGCTCCCAGAGGATGTTCATGAACATAAATGACATCTCAGGCCGTAAACATGTCCACATGAGCTTTGAATAATAAAAATGTACAAGGTTTATTTCAGAACATCATGAAAATCACCCAGAAATCAAGAACAGGAAGATAACTGCAGGCTTCCCAAACATGCTGAGGTTGAACAGGATGTGTCTAAATGATACATGGGTCAAGGAATAAATATTGAATGAAAAGACACCTTATTATAATTGTGGGATGAAGCAAAGGCAGAGCATAGAGGGGGTTCTCACAGCGTTGAATGTGTGTGCTGGAAAAAGAAAAGATCGAGAACCATGAAGTTTAAGTTTTTCATCTTAGGGAACTAGAAAAGGAAGAACAATAAGGCCAAGTTAGGCAGAGGAAGAGCAACAAAAACTAAAACAGATGTCAGGGGAAATCAAGACTGGAAGTCAGTAGGGGAAATGAGTGTAGACACTGCTGGTGGTAGCTACCAGGCCTCTATAGAGGGTTCACAGTAGTAGTGCCTTGCTCACTTGCTCTCCAGCCATGGGAAGATAGTGTCACCCCCGTTAAGATCTCTGTCTCTTATAACATGCAACATGCAGCAACAGAGTGGAGGCAGGGTGCAGCCCTCCCCAGACACCAATGCTGAAGCCTTCATCTTGGATTCTACAGGCTCCCAGGCTGTAAGAAATAAATTTTTCTTTGTTATAAATGACTCAGACGGTGACACTTCATTATAGTAGAATAAACTGACCGAGACAGCTGAAAGATCAAATGCTGGTCACTATGGAGAGCAATGGGAAATCTCACTCATTGCTTGTAGGATGCAAAATGATATAGCCACTGTGGAAAATAGTTGACAGGTTTTTCATTTTTTGTTTGTTTGTTTGTTTTGGTTTTCTAGAAATACTCATACCATATAAGCCAGTACTTATATGTCTTAGTATTTGTACAAAGGTGTTGAAAACAATTTTGTGCAGAAATCTGTGCAAGCTTGTTTGTAAGAGCTTTATAGTAATTTCTAAACATGTAGCAAACTAGATGTCCTCCTAGATGAGTAACCTATGGTAAAGCCATAAACTATAATGTTACTTGGCGCTCAGAAAACAAGCTATCAAACCATGAGACAACATTGAAGAAATACAGATGAAAATTACCAAAAGAAAGAAACCAAATTGAAAGGGCTACATGTGATATCGTTCCAGACTCTTGACATCTAGAAAATGGAAAACTAGGAAGTCAATAAAAAGATCAGTGTTTACAAGAGGAGGGGACAAAATGGGTATGAAGAGGTAGGACTTGAACCTAGCTATCCTGGTTCCCAAGTTTGTGATTCTATTATTTAAAGCTGCCAGAATGGAGGGGACACTTGTTTCCTAGAATTCAAAAGACTTTTAATGCAGTGAATAGATTATGTATGAAACTATAAAGGACTATGGTGTTATGATGCACAGAATAGACAAGTCAAGAAGCTATAGTGTTTTTGTGATTATTGCATACCAGTGTAAGTTCACTGACTATTTCCAGTATAGTAGTGTAGAGTGAATGTCAGTAATGGGCACTGTGCCTGGAGGGACAGAGGGTATTGGGAAATCTTGGTGTCTTCATCTCAATATTGTTGTGAATCTAAAACTATTATAAAAATAGAAAATGTATTTTAAAAACTGTAGAATAACGGTGACCTCTGAAGTGGTTAGAGGTGTAAATAAGAATCGATTTAAGAGAGATTTCTGTAGTATGAAACATTACACACTTGAGAAGAAACAGCTTTTAACTCTAAATGGGAAAAAAAACCTGGAAAAAATGTCAAACTCTAGTTAATGATACATGCTCAGAAGTTTTAAGGGCATGTACTGATGTCTGCCCTTCCCTTTAAAATGGGCTGGTAGGTGGTTATAGAGATGGACATATGAATATACACATAATAAGTTCAGTAAAGGTGTGAATATGTGGGTGTTCAGTTAAAAATTCTTGTGTGGATTTGAACATTTTCATTGAAGGGAAAGAAAAACCAGATCCCTGGGCAATTTCCCTCCTTTTACCTGAAGAAGAAATTCTAAAGGTCATGCTGGAAGCCTGAGACATACAGACTGTTTCAAAGAGTGAACTTTCAGATTCCTTGTTGTGCCTTAAGCTTTTGAGTCCCAAATGCAATTGAGCAGAGGAATGAAATTAGAAGTTCACAGTCCTTCATCCCAATGCCTCTAGAGAGTTGTTGCCAGAATTTGTTGCTTTGCAGTTATGTTGTTACGCTGCAGACAGGCATGGTGCTCCTCATAAGCCTGGTGATTGGGGTTCATTACTTATTCATTGTGGACTTCTCACCTGCTGGGCATCTGTCCTCCTTTCTCAGATTTCACACTCTGTGGGCTCAGGAGACCACTGTACCTCTGGGGAAAAGTGCCTTCCTTTGGCATGCTCAGAGTCAGAACATTCTTCAGCTTCAAGGAGGAAATTATGCTGTAATATGTATCGAGTCTTTCTCTGTCCAACCAGCCAGCTCCCAAATGATGACATGGACACTTACTATTTATTAACTATGAAAGCTTGGCCTTTAGCTTCAGCTTGTTTTCAACTAGTTCTTATAACTTAAATTAGCTCATGTTTTTATTAATCTATGTTCTACCATGTGGCTTTTACCTCTATCCCATTCTGTGTATCTGACTCCTCCTGTGTCTGGCTGGCATCTCTTGCATGCCGAGATTCATCTCGAGTTTCTTCTCTCTGCGCAGAAGTCCCACCTATCTCTCCTGCTTAGCTATTGGCCATTTAGCTCTTTTATTAAGCCAATCAGGAAGCACCTTAGGCAGAGACATCTTTACAGTATAAACTAATATTCCACAACAGTAGTACTTATATTATGAGCTATGTTGGGTGTGCACCAGCTGTCATCATCAACCTCATCAGACAGATGAGAAGAGATTAATCCATGTGCCCTGAGTCATGGAACTTAGTAGCAGAGGTGAGAGTAGAACCCAGGCTGCTTGGCTCCCATGTTTGTAACCAGCTGCCTCTGGTGGAAAGTGATAGTTTATGGTGGGAACTATATGTTTTTTTTTTTTATCTGAATTCTAAATGTCCCCTGAAGACCTCATGTGTGAAAAACTTGTTCCATGGCCTGTGACATGATTAGGAGGTGGCAGAACTGTCCCAGTTAGGGTTTCTGTTGCTGTGATGGGACACTGACTACACTCTTATAAAGGAAAACATTTAACTGGTTTCAAAGGTTTAGTCCATTCTCATCATGGTGGGACGTGGGGGCTGGAGAAGGAGCTGAGAGTTCTGCATTTTGCAGGCAACAGGAAGTGAACTGAGACACTAGGTGTGGCTTAAGTATATATGAGACCTCAAAGCCCATCTCCACAGTGACACACTTCCTCCAACAAGGCCACACCCACTCCAGCAAATTCATACCTCCTAATAATGCCACACCCTTTGGGGTCCATTTTCTTTCAAACCCCAAGAACTTTAGGAGATGTGGTCTAGTGGAAGGAAGTGAGATTGGGACCTAGTAGGTGGAAGTTAGGGACTAGTAGGAGGAAGTTAGGTTTAGGGGGGCTATACCCTTTAGGTGGCTATTGGGACCTCTTTGGGGACCTTGTTCCTTCCCCCTTCTACCTCCATGAAGTAAGCAGCTTCATTCTACCATATGTTTCCTCCATGGTGTGCTGTTACTACAGACTCAAAGAGACAAGGCCAACCAGCCAGGTATGAAAACTCTACACCATGAGTCAAATATAACCCATTTCCTCCCTTGAAGTTGTTCTCAGTTATTTTGCCACTGTAGTAGACAGCTGATTAACACATAGACCTTCATCCAACACTGTATCAGACAGCTATACCCTTTATCCAACCCAGCTCCTTTCCAATTTAGGGTTAAGTGGGATTTTAGGATCTCCTGAGATCCTACCCCGTGAATGGCATCATTTAGAGGAAGACATGTATTTAATAAACTACAAATGTTTAAAACAGGCTTCCCATAAGTATGTCTGTGTGTATATGTGATTTGTGTATATGTGTGTGTGTGTTATGTGTGTATGTGTATATATGATATATGTGTTTTTATGTATGTGATGTTTGTGCATGGTATGTGATATGTGTATATGTGGGGTGTGTGTGTGTGTGTGTGTGTGTGTGTGTGTGTGTGTGTGTGTTGATAGTCACATCTGATGCTAGCATGTGGGTTTGCAATTTACAGAGTGTTTTCAGGTACAACTTTTATATAAGCCTCCTGGGCATTCCATAAGACAAGGATAGTATCATTATTTTCATGTTCTAAGTTTCATCAAGGGTGAGAGAGGTCCAACAATTTGAGTAAGGTTACACATCTGGGCTGGGACAAAGGGAGGAGAAGCCCAGCCTCCCAGATACCCTGTTCACATGGCTCCCACATCATCTGCTTTTCTTCTCAGCCTGGCTCTAGGCTTCCGGGCTTGCCTAATTTACATATGAGATCATGCTAGTTCTTGGGAAGTGACCAATATATAATGTGTAGCTAATGTGATAAAGCACAATTCCACTTTTGTTACAAAGGAAGGGAACTCTCCAGGGGATCATAATAGTCAGGCCCCTCTCAGTGGAACTCAGAGAGTTTTATGGGCATCAGGAAACAATTCATCCTCACAATGGACCATTGGGCCTGGCAACTCCCGTTGTTCTCACCATTCTGTGGAGGGGGAAAGGATATTAAGAGATTTGGCCCAGGGTCACCAGCATCCAGGCTGTAAATCACACAGTCTCAGTGGCAGGTTGAGGAATAGAAGCAGGACTTTAGAATCACCATCCTGAGAGTGTAGTGTGCTTTGGCTCTTATGTATGTAATGTGCTTTTAAGTACCCCCAAGAGCTCGTGTCCAGGAGTAGAAATTGATGTCCCACATGTCAGCCTTGACACTCATTAGCAAATCCCTTGTTCAAGGTCAAAAAGAAACCAGACAAGGATCATGAAGACCTCAGTCTTCTTTCCCTCAGGGCTCTGCCCATCATTCTAGGTCTGGTCATATTTTCACTGTTCCCTAGTCTGGTCAAGGGGTTGTTCCCTTCCCTCGGTCAAACCTCTGTTAAGAATGGAGAGTGGGGAAAGTATTACCTTTGACATCGCTTGCAGCTTACTTTTACTTTATGACCTTGGATGAGTCACTCTCTGCCTTTGGGCATCAGTTTACTAGTCCAGGAGTGACAGAACAGATGACATTCTAGAACAATGAGGCAAGGTAAATCTCCACACGGAGACCTTGTGAGTGTTTTTTCTAGTCTGTGATTGGGATCACAAGGACTGTGCTGTGTGCTCTGTCTGGCCCAGTTCCTGACAGGAGAAAGGCACTTGATGGATGTGGAATGAGTGAATAAAAATGGTGCAGCCCCTTGGCTTAGGATGAGCAATGTTGCCCCAAGTTCTGTCGGTAGCTTGCCTGAATTTCAAGTGTGACCCATTTCAGGCTGGAACCTCTGGCTGTTAGTCTTCCCCGAGACCTGTCAGCATATAATCACTGGTGTCAAAGGTTCCAGTGACATAGAAGGCCAAGATTTTTTCTTTGCATCCAGAGGTCAGAATGATTGATGTGTGAATTCAGAGTAACAGCAGGGGCCCACTCAGTTGCTTTCCTAATGGTACTTCAGGGGTTAATTTTTGAAGTGGAGACTGGTGATCTTGAGATGTTGGAGTCACCATTATCTGGGAAAGAGAAAGCTGGGGATGATGTTTCTTTGTCTGCTTCCAAGACCATGAGCAACTTTGTTTATGAACCTGCTTCTTTCATAGTGGGTGCACAGACACTCAGAGAATGTGGCTTAAATGGCTAAGGATTCCATTCTAAACCCTATGCATCATGTGACTTTAAATAGCTCTAATATGACTACTATTGCAAATGGCATTAATAAAACATGTCAATCATAACAACTGGATTTGGGGGACTGACTATAAATGTCAAGAGCTTTGGGAAGCAATTATACCACCACACCACATGGGTAAACTGAGGCACAGAACATTAGTAATTCACTCCAGGACCTGGAGGGAGGAGAAGAGCTAAGCATTGTCTCAGTGTGTTTGGCTGCAGAACTGAAGTCCTTGATCAGCAAAGTCCAGTCCAAATCTCCTATCTGCTCATTGCAAGATAGTGGCATAGATCAAAGTAGGGAGTTTCAAACTGCATCCTTCGTCTAACAATTGGCTCCTCAAAGTACATGATTCAGCCAGGTATCCCCCCCCCCCATCTGATTAACAAGGAGTGCTCTTTAACTGTTTATTGTAAATCACTGGGGAGCATAGTAAGAACTTTTACTTACTAAAGCATCGGAGTCTTTCCAAAGGGTCTTCACTTATTTATTTGATGTCTTCAACTTGTATCCATCTGTGTGTAGCAACTGTGAACTTACAAAGTGGACATGGAAAGAAAGTTTTGTTAGCCAAGCCATTTCAGTTCCCAAACACAGGTCTGTTGTGGGTGTTTCTTTCTGCTTCCTCTCACTGCCACTTACACTGTGTTGGGTCTACACTGGCATGAAATCTGTCTGGAAATTATAGCCTATGCTTGTATGTTCTCCATTTCTGATAAAATTGCATTCCATCTAGAGGCCTTTTATTAGTAATCTTAGTAGTGGTGGGAAGAGAAAGCAAAAGCTTTAGCCTGTAGAATTGTCACAGAGCCTTGTAAGGTGTGTGTGCTCATTTGTTAAATCCATGATGATAACAAGATAGGTTTATCCAGAGACCCTCAGGACTCTGCTAGGGACTGGCATATGATGTCACTTAAGATGTAGTCTCTTTCCTGAAGGAATTCTGTGGAGGGCAGTTGGCTGGCACTTACCAGAAACTCCATGTACCTACCACCACTCTTATTGCAGATAATGGTATTGAAGGTCTTAGTGGAGAGAGATAAAGCCTGTGCATAAAAGTGAACAAATCATGTCAAGAGGGAAGATTACCTCATTGAAGGATGAAATGGGATGAGGAGTGAAGAGTATAAAGTGGGAAAGAAAGATAGGGGGTATTGAATGAAGTAAGAAGATTACATGTGCGACAAGGGGCAGCAAAGAGTCAGGATGACTAGAGTAAGATGGCCAAAGTTAGTACATTCAGGAGATGGGTCAATGGGTAGCTGGGAATCTATATACACAGAGATGCTCTGAAGCCATGGTAGCGATTTTGGCTTTGTTGCTGGGTAAGATGGACAGCTCCTGGCGAGGGTTTGGCAGGTAATGGCCTGATTTGACATGTGTTTAAAGAAGTCACTTTGGGCTTCTTTCTTGGCAGGAAAGAGATTCTAGGAAGTGAGAAGGGAACAGAGAAGTGTTGAGTAAGTGATATAGAGGCCCCAGGGAGGGATTCTACTGAACATAGGCAGGTGTCCATAGTGGCAAGAAAGGATCTGATTCTAGCTCCCTGTCTGTAGCCCAGCCATGGTAGGGTTTAAGGGGAGTAGACACAAGAGATAAAGAGATGAGGAGAGCCCTGAGGACTGCCTGTGGTGTGGGCAGCCACTTCCTGGCCCCAAGAGGGTGATGTGGATTTACTCCTTTGGAGCTTAACGTCTAGTTAGGGAGTCAGCATTTTTATGGTGTTTTTATTTCTGTTGCTATAAATGAAACACACAGCCTCCTGGTAGAACAGTCCTAAAATACATGCAGTAGACAGCCCTGCTTCCCAACTTCCTTCCCAAGAGGAAAACACGGTTCCAATCTGTAATGTATTTTTCTAGACATGATCAAAAATATACAAGAATGTATGTGTGTTGAACTTTCTTTTCTTTATTAAAAAATTCTAAATTATTTTCTTTCATGATACTATGGCCCAGACTACATAAGCTATATTTCAGCCTACTTCCCCAGTAAATAATACATCTCAGAGATTAATTTCTACCAGTACATATAGAAATGCTTCGGAGTCTTTTCCACTGTATTTCCTTACTGTGATGTATTTAATTAATTCCCTACTGAAGAACACTGTCACTATTTCTAATATTGTTAAATTACTAATGATGCAATGATAAATAATATCTGTGAGCATATATATTATACACATGTGGAATTATATTCATAGAATACACTCCTAGAAGTAGATTTTATCTATCTTACTATTATTTATCATCTATCTATCTATCTATCTATCTATCTATCTATCTATCTATCTTTCTATCTATATCTCTCTATCTCTTAAGAGTACCACTATGCTACCAAAAATACTGGAAAAATATTACAGTCTGTCTTCAATGCACAGTGGCATCTGTCCAGGAGAAACTGCTTATGATGCCATCAACACTGATGACAACCTGTATATGGATAATGTTTTATATTTGGCCAAAAGCCTTCATTGCTATTCTTACTATCTATTTACTGATTCCCCAAAATAAATCTGGGAAGCAGCTACAGTGTACACCTACGTTTTATATTGAGGAGAACACTTGGAGAGACAGCATACTTCCTAGTTAGCAATGAGAGAAGTAACTAATATACCTGCACCTGCTTTTTCAGATATGAACAGTCACCAAAGTTCAGAGATGTGGCTTCTCGGCAAAGGTCATAAAGACAGAGCTGTGGGTGGATCTGGGTTGTTAATGGCTTTAGGAAAAGTTAAACTCATGGTAGGTGTACAGAACAGAGGACAGCAGGTCTATGGAGCAAAGGGTGCAGACTGGCAGAGGGCGTTCCTACATATACCTGGGAGGCAACAGGTGTAGTGGCTAGCAGAGTTCTGATGTAGACTGTGGATAACTCTGCCTGGGGTCCCATTCTGGTTATTCCATTGACTATCTTCAGAACTTATAATGAGTTGTTTAATCCCTGTCTCAGTTTCTTTATCTGTAAAATTGGACTCTACTTTTATAAAGTTATTTTGAGAGTTAAGTAAACACACAAAGTCCTATCAGTATTGCCTATGTAGTGAGTACTCAGGACAAGCTGGCTCCTCTAATTTCGCAGGGTAAAATATGGCCTATAGCTGGAGTAACAAGGACATGAATGTCAGACTATGACATTCACCCTCTATCACTCTTGGTTTTGACCTAAAGGAATCTGAGTTTGGAGAAGGTTTTCGTATGTTAGAACAGATTAAAGTAGAATAGAACTGGAGTCCAGGGACCAGCAGAGGGTGGCTGCCAAGGTCTTTATGGCAATTTCATTGTCCGGGAGAGAGGGAGGCCAAGCTGTGACTGCACTTGGGCCTTGTCAATGCCCATCAAATTATCTGCTCTGAACTAGTGCATTGGCTGTTACAGCCCTGGTTCCATTACCAGAAAGCATTTTTATTATTATTACTTTATAGGAAATAGGGTTTGTTTTCTTCCATCTGCCTAGCAGAGGACTTGTCTCTATGGAAGCAGGCTTGAGAGCTGCATGGGGTTCAGTAACTGCCAGAGAGCTGGAAGCATTCACCCATGCAAGAAGCCCAACCAAGCCGGGTTATGCTATAAGGATGAAGGATCCTCTTCTGGAGAGACACCTAACACTGTGCTGCTAGGCTTTGTCTGGTAAGGTCAGCCTTTGGCTTGGCTGTAAGACAGTCCCTCCCAAGATGGACTACTATCACATTTGTGGCCATACTTTACTCCCAGGACAGTGATCGTGCATAGCATTGAGAATTGGACTCCTAGAGCTCAGAGCTCAGGGCTGCAACCATTCTTTTCCCACTCCCACCTTGCACATACCAAAGCTTTTAATAAACGGTGTATGTGTGCACGCTCTCCAACCTTGCATCTCTGTCCCAAGGAAGGCTTTGGATAAATATGGTGCCCAATAACTTTAAGGGATCAAGCGCTTTCAAGAAAATTTTCTGCTAAGAAGTTGAGCTGGGGGGAATTGAAAGCAAGGCTGCCAGCTTTGATGTCTTAAGTATGAAATTTCAATGGCTTACCGGCTGCCAAGCTCTAGTGCTTGGGTGGCTGGGGCAAGATTTAAGAAAATGATTGTATTGCACATCCCATGGGTGACAGGCAATGAAGTATCAGTAGCCTGAGGAACCCAGAAGGAAAGAGGTTAGAGGTGGTTAGGGGTGGGGGCTGGCTGCTCCTCACCCTGTCCCTTTTTCTTTTTTGTAAAGATAATTTGGTTTGCAATTTTTCTACTACAAAAAAAAAATTCTCAATATCAGTATGTGAAAAAATCATGGAAAATCAGAAGACCAAGTAATTTTGCCATTCATGAAAGGGAAACATTTTTGTTGTATTATTTTCTATGATAAAAAGGTTGGTAAACAGACACAATGTCAAGTTTTCTTCTACTTGTCTCTGTATCCATAGATTACTGCAGCTCTCATCCCTCATTAGAGAAGCCTCATTTTGCACTTGATGGCAATTAATTCAGAGACCTAAAGCTGACGAGAATACAGCCCCAAATGAGACATATATCACACTCTGCCCCACATAGCTTGGAAACATTTTGAAAGGAGGAGGGTGGAAATATTGTACGAGCTGGAGGCCAGGAACACTGCACTGAACCAGTGTCTTCTGGACATAGGACAGCCATGGAATACATGAACTTACAGTGGTGGTAGTTGCCAGCACAAGACCTGCATAAGAGAAGGCCAGTCAAAATCCAAACACAGATGGATGAAGAGCTCCTTATCTGAGGTGTTTGTACAGTTGAAGGCTGATGGTGTAGGAAGTCAGTTTTCTTCAGGGAAGTGGCAACTGTTAGAATGACCATGCTCCATTGGGTGGCCCTACCCCCATGCACATGATTGGACTCAATGACGATGGAAAGAGATCAGGAAGTAGGGAGAATGATGTGACAGGAGGAGACATCTAGAAGCAGCTGGAGAGGGAATATGGTATTAATATAATTAAAACACTCTATATTTGTATGAAATTATTGAAGAACACCATTTTGAGGTTATATTACTTCTTCAACTGTCTGCATACCTTATACAAATTAGTTTTTTTGGTATTCTTTGCTGACTAGTTTTGTCTTGCACAACCAGTATGATAAAATGTACTTTTCATATTATTGTGAAATCTCTGTAATTTACATGTAAGACTAGGAATCCCCTAGAGTCAGAACACATCAACGTCATTGGAAGAGTTTGTAAAACTTCTAGGCAGTGCCTGGGAATCTCCATTTTAAGACACATGACAATTTTGAATAGATCACACTTTTGGAAACCTGTAGGTTAAAGTAAAGATCATGCTTATATTGACCCACTGAATGACTTTTTGTGTAGATTTGTCTATTTCCATCACATTGGCTATATGCATCTTTTGTGAATTTTCACTATAGTCATAGTGAATATCTGTGGCTATTCATTTACTCATTCATTCCATGGAGTTTTCTTTGACCTCTTGCATAAAATAAGCCCTTTTCTAGGTGCTAATGGCAGGGTACAAGATAGCTTCAGTTCTTTGCATTAACAACCTCTCGCTGATGGACATAAATGCAGAAAGAATCACTCTGTTGCCCTTTGATAGATGGGAAGGGGGATGTAAGGGGAAATTCCCAACTGCTGTGAGTAGATACTATAAATTCAGAAGCCCCAAAGGCCTCTGTGAAGGGATGATGTATCAGTGAAACTTGAAGATAGAAGAGGAATTAGTAGATGTCATTTTCAAGATCTGCAGAATGTGAATGATTGGACTTGAGGGTATTAGATTTGAAAGCAATTGCAATTGTCTGCATTTCCCTCATCCTTAGATTTTGATGTCCATGATCAAATGTCCAGAAAGTATACCAGTGAGGGTCCAGTTGGAAAAGGAAAAAAGGATGTTTGATAGTTCACAAAGGGACTGGTTATAAAATAGTTTGAGGAGTTCACAAAGCAAATGAGGAAGATGAGATAAGCAAAATTACTAAGTATAGGGTGCAGCTGCCAAACTTAGGGGCTGATGAACCAAGGTTGTGAGGCTTCCAGAGCCCACCAGTCCCCTCTCACTAAGCCATGCTGCTGGAAGCAGGGAAGGGACCTGGAGATGCTGCCTAGTCAGTGCTAGAATCCAGGAGAGGTAAGACCAAGGCTGAAGATGGAACACAGAAGTCTCTTAATGGCTGTGTGTAGCTAGAGTTTTCCAGTCCTGCCTGGCCCACGGTGAGGACAAATCTCTCTCACCCACCAGCCCCACAGCCGCTCAGACCCAACCAAGTAAACACAGAGACTTATATTAGTTAAACTGTTTGGCCTAATGACTCAGGCTTCTTGCTAGCTGTTCTTATATCTTAAATTAACCCATTTCTATTAATCTATAAGTTGCCACGTGTCTCGTGGCTTACCGGTACCTTACATCTCGCTTTCCATGGCGGCGGTTGGCAGTGTCTCTCTGACTCAGCCTTCCACTTCCCAGAATTCTCCTCTTTCCTTGTCCCACCTATACTTCCTGCCTGGCTACTGGCCAATCAGTGTTTTATTTATTAACCAATCAGAGCAACACATTTAACATACAGAACATCCCACAGCAGCTGTGTCCCACTCTCAGAGTGCAGGTTTGTGGTACTGGTGCTGCTAAGAGCTTTACTGGCTGGTGACGAGAGAACTGGATGAACACACGTGGGTGGTGCTGAGGTCTGAGAGAACATCACTGATGTTGAGATTGAGGAAGTGGAGCTTGCTCTAGTCCTGAGATCAAGGACGAAGGCTTGCATCCTAGGAAGGAAACTGCCAGTTGATGATGGAGGTCTTGCTGCCCACTATGGCTGAGAAGATTCCAAAGAAACTGGAAGCAGGAAACAGCTCTTCTCCTTTCCTCTTACCTTCTACTGTCCTTCCAGATCTATAGACAAAACCTAAGCAAAAGTCACCAAGGTCCCCAAGCTGAGAAGGACAAAAATGGGAGCAAGATCAAAGAGGCATGTGGTCAGCACACGGAGAAAGGAAACAGCAGTTGCACATTCTACCCTGCTTTTCCACACTGCCTCTGGGGGGCGTATGCAGCCCAGTGGTTATACATTCCATGGCTCCTCTCATACTCAGAAGGCTCCTTTTAAAGGTAGGGCTTGTGCTGGGCCTAGTGGGACAGGTTACAATCCCAGCCGCTTGTAAAGCTAAAGTGTGAAGATGGAAAGCTCAAGTCCAGCTTGACTATAGAAGGAGTTCAAAGCAAGCCAGGGCAACTTAGTGAGACACTATTCCAGATTAAAGGCAAAAAGATGTCAGGAAGACGGCTCAGTTTGTGAAATGTTGGCTACATAAACATGGGGATCTGAGTTTGGATTCTCAACATCTGTATAAAAAGCTGAATATGACAGGATGTGGCAGGGTGTGGCGGGCTAATGCCACTACTGGGGAGGCAGAGAGGGGATGATCCTTGGGGTCTGCTGGCCAGACATTTTAGCTATCTCGTGACTGAGAAAGACACCTCTTGAGTCCACAGATATGTGCATGCAGCACACACACACACACACACACACACACACACACACACACACACATACACACAAAGATAAAACAAAGATAAAAAGATGGCTGGATACATAGTTCAGTAGTTGAGTTTTTATTTAGCATGTGTTGGGTCCTACCTTCAATCCCCAGTAGCATATACAAGCATACATGCATACATACACAGCCATAGGTACATGTGAGAGTACATGCACACACACACACACACACACACACACACACACACACACACACACACACACCACTTTGTGCATACATTTGATTTTGAGTTGAAAGGAAAACTCCATGGAAATGTTGCCAGGGTGGATGGGTGGGTGAATGAATCAAGCCTTCATCATCAACACATTGCTGCCCCTGCGCTTTGCTATATTTCCCTCATTACAGCCTTGTATCTGTTCCTATTAAAGTGGGCAACATCAGTCAGTGAGACTGAAGCTCCAAGATATGCAGTGGTTTGCTTGCACTGGATACCTTCTAGAAAACGACTAAGAAATGATGATACTGAAGTCTATTAGCCCCCACAGTGGCCAACTCCTAAAGGAGTTGCAATGTCCCCATTTGGCAGGTCAACATTGAAGGACCATTCTCCCACATAGGCAAGTGGAAAGTGGCTGGTAGCTTACCTGAGCTTCTTTTACAGCACATGGGTAAGTAACCTGGGAGCTAACTGACCATAAAACCCCAGTGGAAGTGACAACCTTGCCATTCAAAACCATGCTGTGGCTCCAGGCTCCTGTCGGAAAACTCTCCCCTGACCTTTTCTTAACACATGGCATTTTAGCGTTCTGTTGATTACAGATCACTTACATGCAGCACACAGTTGACTGTTAAATTGGAAAGTGAGAAAAAAAACAGAAAGTGCATGCTTGCCAGAGCAGTGCATCGGAGCAGTTGTTCCCAAGGTATTCATCTTGGTGCGTCTAAACACCTATAATTAAACTAGCTTTGGAGCCATGCCTCTTGGAGAGCACAGAAGAATCAATTCTGCAGCATGTGGATCTTTTGCTGTGAACACACAGCTCAGCAGTGAAGATGTTCGGAGCAGACCAGATGCTGTGGCTCAAGAATGCAATTACCCACCTATCAGGGTGGATGGATGATCCCCTGATCTTGGGGACATCTGAGCTCAGGGTAGCAGAGGGAAAGAGACAAGTGATGAATATGGTAACCTCTAGTTCTCTGTGTCTTTACCCCCGCCTCATTTCCTTGTTGGGGATTTTATTTTTGTAGCAGGGATGCAGTGATCACCCAGTAGCTTTGTGTTAAACAGCTAATTAATGGGAACTCAAGTCAGAGCTGTCTTATTTATGAGACTCTGGAGCAGGCAGAGACACTTCGCTCATCTAGAAAAATAAGTTGGGATCAAGCTGCATCTTCTCTATAAATATGTGAGGCTCTTCTGTCAGACACCAGGACCAGCCAACACTGTCTGGCTTCCCATGAATCACTAAAATGACCTGGACCTTCAGTTGCGTTGATTGTGGCTAATGTGTGCCATATAATCTCATATGCTCAGAATGTCTTGTGAACCAAGCATGCTATCAAGATACAGTTTTAATTAACATTTGCTTTTTACATAATATACGCAATTTATTTTGGCAAGAGTGCATTGAATGTAAAATCTACATAATTAAGATACTAAACCTGCAATATTTTTTCTTTGTAGTATTTTTTTTTTTTTTTTGCTAAATGACACAGATTCAGCAACATTTATTACCCTGCAGATAGCTGCAATGGGCAATCACAATTTCATAGCTACTTTTTCTCTACCCCATTCCCGCCCCCTTCATTGTTCCTCTAACCTCAAGATACAGAATCATAGAGCTGTTTGTTCACTTTTTATATTCAGGAGTATGAAGCATTTGTGTAGCTGACTTTTACATTACAAATGAAGCAGGAGCTGGTGGTGACAGTGCATGGATATAGTTCTAGAACTCTGGAGGCTGAGGCAAGAGGATTATGAATTTGAAACCAGCCTGGAGTACATAGCAAGTTTCAGGCTAGCTTGAGCTATGTAGTAAGACCCTGTGTCAAGAAAAAAGTGAAAAAGAACAAAGAAAGTAAACTCCTGGTTCTTTGGTATAAAAACTGGCTCTACATTTATAGCTTATTTTAGAATTCTATATTATCTTCTGGGTTTTCTTCACTAAGGGTTTCAGGAATGACACTACTGACTCATGGTCAAGTGGGAGTGGGCACACCAGAAGAGATGTTCAAGGTCATGAAGGTGACCCTTCACTCTGAGGGTGACCACTGACCCTGAGTAAGGATATAACTCACACAAGGGCACATCCCTGTAAGAGCCAGAGCTAAGGATGGAGCCTGCAGCCCTCCAGTTTTTGCTTCACAGAAACACCTGCACTCTGTCTCCAGGGAGTCTCAGCATTGAAGTCTTCTAAACTCAGACATGCTTCTGAATCCTGGAAATCAGACGTGTTTGAGTGGGGGAATGGAAACAGGCTTGGAGTCAGGCGCTTCCCTAGACGAAGAGCAGGGCAGTCAGTAGCTCGATCCCAACTACGTTGTTCTCCCAGATAATTCCAGGAACTGGGTCAGAAGGCTAATGACTTGGCTTCAGGAATCAGAACCATGTGCTGCCACAGTGCAGCCAGCCATGGCCCCTAACACCAGACAATCGTCGATGGTGAAAACCCATGGCCTCAGCTAAAGCACACTGCAGCCAGACCACTGCCTGGTGCGGGAGGCAGAACCCACCCTGCTGGTGGTGCCATTTTTGAGGTCTTCCCTCCACGCTTTCCAATCTGCTTCATTTCTGGACTGCCAAGTTCTTTCCAGACAGGGCCTGGCCAGGGGCCTTTCCCAGGACTCTGCTGTGCTCTCTTGGAATGCTCAGTGTATAAGGCAAGGACGGCGCCTGTGTCAGTCTCCTGCTCAGATCTGCAGAAAGCTGCTAATTAGTGTCAGTAATTGCTGGAGAAGAGGGAACTGGCTGCTGGTCGGCTGGGGGTGGGGAGTGGTCAGCACTCTCCCTTCCTTTCTTCATCTCAGCAGTTCCTCACCAGCAATAGTCAACATCTGCTTGTCCAACGGCTCTCAGTGGCATCCTGTCAGGGAGGTAGGCAGGCTAATGTATGGGCATAGTGCTGGTGACCTAGGCACCAAAGCCAAAGGATCATCATAAAAGAGGACTCAATGGTACACTTCTGCGAGACATAGGTCTCAAAATGTGTTGCTAAAAGGAAAGAGAAATAGTACTGTAATCTGAGAGCTCCATTTCAGCAGATGGGGTGTGGATGGGGGCTTCCATCTCACCAGCTTTTCCTGCTGATACCGCCTCCCACAGCTAGGGCAGGGAACCGGCTTCTTTTAGCCTTAGCCTTTTTTACTCCTATGATAGGGCTAAAAAGAGCATCTACTTTGTAGGATTGTGAGAGGTTTAAATGCACTAATACATACACACCCATGCACCGTTTAGTGATGGGGATGGTTTAAGCAATGCAAGATTCGATGTCACCACTCTGCAAACACCCACAGGATGCTTACAAACTTGTTTAAGGTGACTCAGCATCTATATCACTTTGCAGCAATGGCATCACAGAATGAAATGGGTGCCTGCTGAACAACCAGAGTTCTTTTATAGTCTATGTGGTGTTTATGAAGGAGGCCACTGTGATGACGGTAAGTACAATGTCAGAAATACATATACCAGTATCATGTGCATCATGATTGTAAAGTGTTACATGCTATCCATCAGAGTACTTCACTTGTGTATAACAGTGCATCAGGCTTGATTACCTCAGCATCATCATAACCTTGCCATGAATATACCATGCCCTCTAGGCCAGCCCCTGCTAGAGTCTTCCCAGTTCTCTGGTCATCTCAAGGAACCACAGTTACCTGCTGCTGACTAGAATGTTGTGCAATGCATGGGGATGTACAGTGCAAGATAATCATTAGTACAGCATCGCTCTTCCTAAGTGGGAGGTCTTGAGTTACTATGAACTAGGTTAGTGGAGTTAACATAAAAGCTGACAGTTTGTGCGCTGGTAAATTTCAGTTTACTGTGGAGCAGTTTTTGAAGGGCTCTGATGAACCCCATGATCCCTTTTCCACCAGCTTTTCTTACCTTTCATGGGATGTGAAGAAGTGAACCAGTCATAGTGACCAGATTCCTATGATGTACAGCATCTCCTATATATGCTCAGGGTGGCAGCCACATGCTTCATCATGCTTAGGTCTTCATGGAAAATGCCACCAATGTACCTCAAAGTTCCAGAATGTGGGCCCACAATATCCAATAATATGGAACAGTTGTACTTTGCTTTATTTACATATGATGTAACTATAAGAAGCATTATGGCTGTATTACTAGTGTTGGTGTTTTAACCTTCCGTTTCCTGAAGATAGGGTAATTGCTTTGCCTAATATCATTTGCTTAGCAAATATTCATATAGGCATATTATGATCTTACTTTTATATGTGTACTGCTGGTACACACACATCTCTTCATTTATTCATTCAACAAATAATTACTGAGCACCAAGAGAAGTTCAGAATTGTAGATCAAGACAAGATTTGGTCAGCATCCTACTCAGGGCCTCGGTATAGAGAAGAGGAGCCCATAGTCCTATCATAGTAAGGCCCACCTTCCTTTCTTCAAGTAGATTCCACTACCCTCAATATAGTCACTCTAACAGCATGCTTACTTTTCAGTCTCTGGGCTGGCCAGACCATAATTCTGGGGAGCAAAGCTCTCTGACTTTCTGCCTGGCATTGGAGCATTTGCTTATGGTGGGTTCCAAGACTACACTCACCAGTCTTTTGTTTATTGGCACCACAAATCTCCATCTCAAAGAGTATGGCAAAGTAGCCAAGAGCTCTGCCATGTTGCTTCGGTTAGGACAGTGGTTCTGCTTTTCTCTAGCTGTTGGATTTTGCATAAGTTATTTAACCTTTTTATGCCCTTGTATTCTCATGCAAACTAAGGACATTTTTGCTATTTTATTATTACATCATTTGGAATTAATAGTTTGAACTATACGAAACATTTAGAGTACAACCTGTTTTGTAGGTAAGTATTCATTTATTACTACTGGGTAACATTCCTGTGAAAACTCTGCAATGTACACAATGGTTGCTGGGGCACCAGCCATCCAAGTTGTATTCTGAATAGTGTGGATGACAAAAGGACTTGCTCCTATTAAGCTTCCATCTTTAAGGATTTTTTCTAGAACTTTCTCTTAGCACTTTTGTTTGCAAAACTTGTTTCTTAGATATACTCACTGTAACAGACACTGGAAAATTAGATTTGGTACCAAATAGTTTGTGCCTTATTGGGATGTTGTTACTAAGAAATGAAGGGTTGTGGTGGTGGTGGTGGAATGTTTTGAGACAGTGATAGCCTCCATTATATCCTTGTGGCTCATAGAAAGCATCCTGACCCATCTGCCTCTTACTGGACTGCCTGGAGCTTGAGTTCTACTCATGAGCATTGGTGTCTTTTTGTCCTCTCCAACCACATTCTAGGGTCTCCTCCCCCTTGCTCTGGCCACCATCTCCCCACATGGCTGTGACTCTCTTTTCTTCCTCTCCCCTTTATATCAGTGACCCCCCACCCTGTGGGGTACAGAGTCCCTCCTGTTCCCCACCCACAGTCACTGTGTGGCTGAGGGTCCAACATGCACTGCTGATGCCAGCATTTGCACCTCTCGCCCAGACTTCTCCCCTGAACTCTAGATGAATATCTGGGCTTCAGAGGTCCTATCTCCATTCACACAGTCAGATCTCACTCAGTTCACTCCCTGTGTCCTTTTCCCTGAGATTTCTTCTCCCAGAACAAAGAGACAACCCCAAGTCTTCTTCAAGTCCGACACTTGGCAGACAGCCTAATCTCTTCATATCCTTGAATGTCTCACCCCCACTTGCAGATCCCTGATAGTTCTTATAATACGCACTTCCCCTTAGTCCAAGCCAGCCATGCTCAACTGGGCTGCAGAGCTTCCTTCCTAGGGAGTTGATCAGCCTCCATGCTCCTCTGCACATCACAGAGGGCTCAGTGCTGGGTGCTACAGACATTTTGGTTCAAATCTTACCCTTACACATATTAACTACTACATAATGGAATAAGCTGTGTGTGTGTGTGCATTTATGTGAATGTGGTGTGCACATGCCTCAAAGTATGGGTGAGCATCAGAGGACAGCCTCTGATGTCAGCCCTCATCTTCTACATTGTTTGAGATTGAAGGTTGTTTTTTTTTTTTTTTTTTTTTTTTTTTTTTAATACCTATGGTCGGTTAACTGGCCTGGGAGCTTCTGGAGATTCCTTTGTCTCTACCTCTCATTTCAACATTGGAGTATTGGGATTAAAGATGCTTGCTACCATGCCTGGCTATGGAAGGAATTCTGGGCATTTGAACTCAGGTCTTCCCTTTTGTACAGCAAGCACTTTTTAATCTCAGAGCCATATGCCTATCCCTGAACAAGCTTCTTAATGCTTCTTTGTCTCTATTTCTTCATCTGTAACAGGAGAGCAATAGTAGTACCTAGCTCATGCAGTTATTGTGGGCATTAAATGAGCTAATATAGGAAGGCACTCAGCGATGCCTGGTATATAATAAGCACAATCAATAAATGTTAGCTATTATCATTAGCTCTTATTACTATACATTTTTCACGAAGCAGCCAGAATGATCATTTAAAAACATAAATTAAATGCAATCATTCTTCTACTCAAAACTCTTCAGTGATTTTTCCATTTCAGCTCCAATGAAATTGTAACACATCACAAGGCCAGACCCTGACCCCAGCCTTGCCTCCTTCTCTCTGAGCTCTTTGCCATCACTCACTATCTGAAGAACATCAACATTCCACACCTTTGCTGCCTTTGGGGCCTGGCCCTAGCTCTGCCCTTTGCCTGGGATGCTCTGTCTCCTTACAGCTGTTCACAGACTGGCTTTTCCCTCCTCCCTGGTTTTTATTAGATCTCTCTGTTCAATGATCTCTTTTATCATAGACCCTCCCTGATCTTTAGGAAAACGACTGTGCTGGTCACTCCCCCTCATTTTCCACAGCATTGACCATGCTTTTCAGTTACCTTCTTGTTGGTTTATTTACTTAATTTATAGTCTGTCTCCACCAGAATATGTGACAGGTATGATCTCATCTTGTAAAGTTATGGTTCCTAGGACCTAAGATAGGAATGCACACAGTAGGTGTTCATAAGCCAGATGCTAATGAGAGGAGACATCCCTCTTGAGGAGCTATGACTTTATACTGAAAGAAAATCAAGGATTTGAGGCACTAGAAAAAAATAGCATTAGCAAATGCGTGTGGATAGGAGCACTACAGTGCCTAGCTATCAGAAGTGTGGTATCATCTTGAGACCTAGAGAGCCAGCCTCACCTGCAGGCTTCTGAGGAATACAGAACTTCTGGCCCCAGGTCAGATCTAATAAGCCAGAATTTGCAGTGTGTGTGTGTGTGTGTGTGTGTGTGTGTGTGTGTAATTTATGTATGTGTGTGCCCATGTATCATGTATGGACATGCCTGAGGTCAATGTCCATGTTCTTTCTCTACTATGCTCCAACTTAGTTTTTGAGACAGGGTCTCTCACTGAATCCAGTGCTCACTGATTTGCTACCTTGGTGAGCTAGCCAACCCCCAAAATTCTCCTGTCTCCACCTCGCAGTGTTGAGGTTACAAATATGTACCACCGTGCATGGGTTCTCTGTGGGCACTGGAGATCCAAATTCAGCTCCCCATGCTTGAACAGAAAGCAGGTGCTTTATCCACTGAGCCATCTCTCCAGCCCCAGAATTTGCATTTTAAGAAGATTCCCAGGGGGTTCCTTGAGAAGCACTGGGATAGCATGTTCAGGGAACCAGAACTCCCCAGCATGACTAGAGACTACAGTACACAGGGGGATATGTTCACTGGTATGTAAGTTCAGCTGTAAGAGACAGAACCAAGAACCAGGGTGCAGTATCAGCCAGGTTTATTTGCATCTTCTGTAAAAGTCTGGGTTGATATGGCTGTTTGGAGGTACATGGTCAGAGGCCCAGCATAGTCCTAAGTAGTCTGTAAAGATAAGTTTTCCAAGCTTGTCCTTTAATAAAACTTTTCTGACATTCTTAGCTGCCACTTTATGCCTAGTTGAAACAATCACTCCATAATAGTTAGTGAGCACCCACTACCTGCTAAGAGCTGGGGATATGGAGAGGAGGGAGCTACCACTCGTCCTCAGGGGCCTCACCATCTGCAGGAGAGAAAAGCTAGAAATGTGCAATTGTGGTTGCTGACGCCTCCTGGTGACTTCTCAGGCAGGGGAAGAATTAAATACACAGCAAGGGTCAGACAGGAGGGCCTTGATGACGGAGGGTAGAGAGGAGCCCAGAGGTTCATGCTTTCTTTCAGGATACTTAATTGGAGCAAGAGAAAGCTTAACGGTGGAGAGAGTATAACACACTGAACAACAGTACACAGAGGAATCTGCATGCTTGGAGTAACACTAGAAACTGTGGGCAGAGGGGAAAATTCCGCTGACAGGAGCAACCACCCAGTGTACAAGGGATGGCAGAGCCAGGAAACCACAGTTTGCAACCTCGATTACACTAATTGATCAGACAAGAATTATCAGTGGATGCTCACAGCACTGTGCAAAGTTGGGGGAGAGAATACCCATACCATCTCAGATGTGCTCTCAAATAATGCTGATTTCCAATCGACCACACAAGGAAAGACAACCTTACAGTGTAGAAATCTGGCAGACATCAACTGATAATGTAATATCCCTGATGACAGGGCTAAATGGAATCATACAACTCAAATTGCGGGTCATTCTACAAAACAACTGGAATGCAGTATTCAAAACTGACAATATGGTGGTGACAGGACTGAGAACCGGGTCCCCATTACAGGATAACAAGACATGACAGCTAAACACAATTCCTTCCTTGATTGAATCCTGTCTGTAAAGGGGACATACATATCACGTTATTGGGACAGTTAGGGACATCTGAATTTAGACTCTGCACTGGATAATAGTTCTCTGGTATACTGACTGGAATCATGGTGTTGTAGCTAGCTAGGAAAAATGGTCTTATTCTTAGAACTGACATGCTAAAGAATTTAAGGGTGAGGAATAATGGTATTCCCATCTGTATCAAGTGGATTCAGGAGGGGGCAGGTATAGAGAAGAAAAGATAAGATGAACATGGCCACTCTTAACAGCTGGTGAAGCCAAGCAAGGAGCATTCAGGTGTTCTTTGTGCTGTAATTGCAGCCTTTCTGCAGATTTCCTTTTCTATGGAATCAAAAGGATGTTTTACTATTTGAGATGGCTGATTTTACGTAGACCAAGTGAGTTCAGAGGACACAGTGGATTCCCAAAATCACATCAGTTGGGGTTTTAGCTAAATTGGACCCATTGCTTATACCTCAGGGAAGGCGGGGGGGGGGGGGGGGGGGGGGTTTTTAGAGGAGATGTCAAAAAAGCACATATTTATCCTCTGGGGGAAGCCTGCATCTGCTTCCTTGGTGGAGAGTCTGCACTCACAAGTCACGAGCCCACACCAGCGTAAAGTCGAAACTCCTGCTTCCTAGTGGGTCTGGGAAGGGGCAGGGGTTTTGGGGGGAGGTGGAGGGTTGCTGGAGTTTTGTTGGCAATGATGAGGGCTGTTATTACTGTGGGGAAGAGAGGTAGAGAAGAGATGGAATTGTAATTATGAGGACTTGAGAAGAGCGAACTTCAAAGAACATTTTTAGTCACAGATGGTCAAAGAGAAATGTAGAGAATGGGTCCAGCACCTTCTCTCCCCAGCTGATTGCAGGGAGGGGGAGCGTGCTAATGAACGCATTGATTCCCCAGCTCCTTAGAACAATGGCAAATGCTTTTTGCCGTTATTAATTGGGATCCCACAGCAGGTGTGGGGGAGGGATGGCACTGCTGAAGTTTCTCCTGAGGGGTTAGGTGAATAGAAAGAGCGAGGAAGAAGGTCATGTACAGAAGGGTGCTGGACAAACTTGACATCCAACTCCTAGCCTGGCTCACAGACAGATTAACCTTTCTCTTTAGACCCTTACTTCTTTACTCATAAAAATTAGAATAATAGTTCTCTCTGTGTGGGTAATAAAGAAGTGAAGTGAGATAGTTAATATACGGGAAGATGCTTTCTAGGCTTTTGAGCCATAGATGGGTTTTCTTCAAGAAAAACATCATTTCTTCAGGAAGCACTTTGAAGCACATACTCAGTGCTGGGAGCAAGCACTCTTTCGGTGGACTGGAAAGCATAGTTTCTGCCTGCCTTAGAACTGGTCATTTGGCAGGGAGGCCATCGACAAAGCAGGAGGAAATGCCAGGATAAGGGCTGGGGAGATGCTCAGATACTCAGGACTCAGCTGAGAAACTGCAGTAGTACATATCTGTAACCCTGGAGCTGGGGAGGCTGAATCCCAGGGCTCAAGCTGCCAGCTCCAGATTCACAGAGACTCTGCTCCCCCAGGAAAAAAATGAAAGTGAAGAGCAATAGAGGAAGAAACCTGATGCCAATCTCTGGCATCTGTGCATATGCATGCACATATACACGTGTGCACACATTAGCTTTAAATTTGAATAAAAATGGGAAAACAATACTGTGATGGGGACTGGCTGCTATTGAAAATGTAGAACAAGACTAACTTGGGTCATCAGGGGAGGCCTCTGGAAGGAAGCAGTGTCATCAAGGAAACCCACCAAAGCAGTGATACTCCCGCCCTCCCCCAGATATTGAAGCTGGTTGGCCAGATGGGTAGAAGTCTAGAGACTTATGAAGGATGGGTTGAGTGTCCTTTACCCCTGGAACAAAGGTAAGCCCATGTTCTTTGAACAATCCCTGAAGGTTCACTAAGCCAGAGGAGCTCAGTTATCAGGGCCACCAGACCTATCCTGGGCAAGCTCCCTACCAACTGCCCAGCATCCTGGAACAAATTTCCTCATTCTCAGGAGGTTGACAATAACAAGGCTTAAGTTTTCCCAAATTAGACAGGTAGTTTCCACTTTCTTATAATTCATAGACAGCAGGGTGCTGATGTTACCACTGGATCCATCTAGCATCCCACAATGTGTCCATTTCACCCAGCCATGCATACTTCTCCATGGGAGGTTGTCGGTCCCACATACCCAGTGCCTGCAATAATAACTCTGCCAAGAGTTTATGCCTTTCTGCACTGGTGACATTTACCCCCAGTTCTATTTCAACACCCTTGGGAAAGGACTTTTCCAAGCTGATAAACCAATAGCCAACACACCAGGCAGAAAGACTTGGGGTTTTCATTCAGTTCACCGAGGCCCGAGTTTCCTGTGCAGTCATGAAGAGAAAAGCTTCGGGCAAGGCTTGAAGCATTCAGAGCAAATACTCCTCCAGTTGGGGGGGGGCAGGTATAGGAAACAAATGCTGTGCATTGTGCAAGGGTTAAAATAAAGGAGGATATAGGACCATGTGTGGTGGCTCATGCCTGGAATCCCAGTGCTCAGGAGGCTGAGAAAGAAGGAATACCAGGTGGATGAGGCCACCTGGACTACATAGTCCCAAATCTGGCATACAGAGAGTGATGCCCTGTCTCAAGAAACTAACAAAAATAACAACACCATGAAGTATGATAAAAATAAACGGGATTACAAACATCATTTGGTCCTGAGTTCTGTCCCTCCCTTCTTTTTGGTCCTCTAGTCCTCATTTCTTGGGTAGCTTTATGCAAGCCAGAGGATCAGGGCACTTCAGGGAATCTGTGGTCTGCTCTTCATGTGTGGCAGTGGACGTGTCATCTGTGATGTCTGAGGTTGAAGCAGTGGGGTGTGGGGTGCATCTCATAACACCTGTGTTGCCTTCAATTGCTGTGGATATCGCTCTGTATAAATAAAATGCTGATTGACCAGTAGTCAGGCAGGAAGTATAGGCAGGACAAGCAGAGAAGATAATTCTGGGAAGTGGAAGGCTGAGGCAGAGAGATGCTGCCAACTGCTGCCATGAGAAGATGTTAAGATACTGGTAAGCCATGAGCCACTTGGCAACTTATAGATTAATAGAAATGGTTTAATTTAAGATATAAGAATTAGATAACAAGAAGCCTGCCATGGCCATACAGTGTATAAGTAATATAAGTCTCTGTGTGTTTACTTGGTTGGGTCTGAGCAGCTGTGGGACTGGTGGGTGAGAGAGATTTGTCCTGACCATGGGCCAGGCAGGACTAGGAAAACTCTAGCTACATTCAATTGCTTTGCTCATTATCTGGTCGAACACTAATTCTATATCAGCCTATATAACAAATGTTATAATTCTTTGTGTTCCTTAGAAATAGAGTTCTAGAATGGTACACAATAAGTGAATTTCCTAAGGCCTCCTAATTGAACAATGGAATTAGATCACACACTTCATTTTGCTCCCCCAGAATCCAAAGCAATTTCCATGCTGTTGGTTTAGGACACAAACTTCACACCTAGATGAAATTGGGAAATGACTCCTATTTCATAAGAATTTTAAAAATCACTTATTCTCTATTTAAGACTTTACAAAGGAAAGAAAGGCATAAGATTCACACATTTGCAAGAAACTGCCGGTGTTTGAATGTCTTCCAGAAGCAGGGAGATCTGGTTAAAAAGCAGTTGAAATTTCCACATGTGAAAGAACACGTGTATTGGTGATGTGATGAATAAGACCACTAAGCAGATGTTGTCCAGTTGTTTTTTGTTGGTTTTGTTTTGTCTGTTTATTTGTTTTGTTTTTAGGCTCTGGAGTACATTGATACCTATATTCCCTGCACCTATCACAATCCTATCTTATCCCTAAGTAGCAAGTAATAGTTGTGAAAAGATTAAATTCCTGTCTTATTAAAGTACACACACACACACACACACACACACACACACACACACACACACACAGAGTGGGGGAGGGGACCCTAAGCATCAGAGATCAGCTGGTTCTACATCCTAGGTATTGTGAGCAATGAGGAGACAGAGACACAGCTTCTGCTGTCTCCCTCAGCAGCCTGAAGCATTCCCCTAATCTTTTAGGGACATCAACTCAGGCTAAACCAGGATTCTGTTTGTGGCTTTGACATAGAAAAGAATTTCGGGACTAGCCAATATGACACAGAGCTAGGATCTCATTAAATGTATCTTATTATAGGTTTTAAGCATGCAAGTTAAGAGAAAAAGGGATACTCAGAAAGACACACCCAATACTGGCTGCTAAAGAAAGACTAAACAATGGATTGTCTTAATATTAGCCATATACACCAAGCTAGTGGCTCTCAAGTTACATCTCAAAAAGTTGCTGAGAAACATCTTTTTTCCTTTATCTCTCTCATTTGATGAGTGAGAGCCTAAGATGGTTCTGGAGGTTCCTGGATTGGAATTATAACCCGATAAGGTCAACCTGGGGCTCACAGGCTTATGTGCCCCGTTTCAGTACATGTCCTCTTGTCAATGTGGTTCCTGGTGAAATTCTTAGAAAACTGAAGTTTTACAGCTGGGTGGGAGAAAGGCCTGCAGCAGTGGCAGGAAGGCTTTATTCCTCTGCCGGTCAGAAGCATCAGCTGGAGCAGGAAGGCTTTGCTCCTCTGCCGGTCAGAAGCATCAGCTGGAGCAGGAAGGCTTTGCTCCTCTGCCGGTCAGAAGCATCAGCTGGAGCAGGAAGGCTTTGCTCCTCTGCCGGTCAGAAGCATCAGCTGGAGCAGGAAGGCTTTGCTCCTCTGCTGGTCAGAGGCATCAGCTGGATCCTGGGGGAGGGGCTCTTTCCCTTTCCTGTGTCCTATCATTTTCCCTATCTTTCCATCCCATCTCAAACTCAGTCCATCCCATAAAATATGGGAATGCCCCAGCTGTTGAAGGTAGTAAGCTCAAAAATGAGATGGATCAAAGTCTCCATTCAGCTTCTGTCCTGGAAAAGACCCTTAACCTGTGGATTTTTTTCCCCTGGATATGTAGTGTGGGATGGTGATGTGATGGTCGATAGTCATTGTGTTGTTGGAGGAGCCTGGAGGCCAGGTCACACTGATCCAATGGCGAGGTCATGTCGTGCTGAGTTCTCTCTTCAGCCTCTTCTGTTATTTTCTCTTGAAAGCCTTTCTTTCTGCAGGACCTCTTGTCAGGGTATAATTCAGGATGGTGGTGGCAGGGTTGGTGTGGGGGGCTCTGTTCCTTACAGCTCATTCTACTTCTCTGTCTCAATGGGACTGGGTAAGGAGTCAGACGACCTTAGCATAAAACGTGGTTTTGCTGTAGATTGCTCTGTGCTGACCAAGGAGGACAGAGATCCAGTTATGAGGAGGCTGAAGTGTCCAGAAAAAAGCTTAGGCTGGGCAGCCAACCTTGAAAGGGATGGGGTTTCTGTCACCAAGGCAGGAGGCAGCCTCTAATCTAGTGAGTCCAGAATATGATAGCTAATTGGAGAGGCCCTCTGTTGCTAAACTAGAAAAAAAAATTGTGAAATCAATTGAGAGAAAAATCAATAGCAGACTTTACTCACATACAATGAAAAGGCAAGATTGCCACACAATTAAGAACCAGGCCCAGGTTTCTACACTCTGCCTGCCTTGTTCTAGTGTTTCTAGGCCACAGTTGTTCGTCAGAAATAATTAAACATTTTCCCATGGGCAACAATTACTTGCTTAAAATATTATGAGTAAGGAGAATACATTTATAATTACCTAACCTTTCTGAAGGTGAAAATATATATTATCCTTTTCTGTTCCATCAAAGGAGCTCCTGGATCTGCCAGCACGCTGCACTCTGTCTCCTTTCTGCACTAATTGCCAGGAGGGATGGAACAGCACTTTCCACACACCGTGTGCCATACTTTGTCTTTCATTTTCTGGAACTTTCAGGAAATCAAATCACAGTTCCTCTTTCATGTTTTTTTTCTTTGCATGTCATTAAACAGCCTGCCTATAGTTCTTAGGCATCTATGAATGGCCCCAGCACTACATTACAATGAGGGTGGTGATGGCTCTCTCCTCTTTGGAATCCAGAGCCCACAACTGACATATTTTCAATAGATTCCTGATTTCCTCTTAAATTCACACACAGGGAAACCAGCAAAGTAATAGTAATGATAATAATAATAATAATAATAAT
>CABHPQ010172966.1:0-16248 GCA_902168405.1 Peromyscus aztecus
CTGCATTGTTTCCCTTTATTTAGCATAGAAGAGAAAAAAGCCACCCTGGGGGAGGAAGTGAAGCTGGATTACCTGCTTGGCGGCTTTACCAGCCACTGTGTGACCATGGTGGGCAAGTCATTTAAACTTCTATTTCATTTTCTGGGCAATGGGTGTCATTGTCTGCTTAACGGGGTGATTGGAGGGTTGGAGATAGTAGATGATTAGCACAAAGTGTGGGAGACCCAATCAATGGTGCTAATTGGTTTTGATCAAAGCCCTTCTGCAGGTGCCTCCAGAAAGCTTTATCACAGGGTGGAGGACTCAGCAGTCCTCCACCCTGTGCTCCACAGTTCGGGGCACACAGAAAGCAAGCACACGCTTATAGGGAACTTCCCTTTCCAAGCTCAAATGGCCCTCCACAACTCGCCCCCTTGTAATCTTACTTCTCTGCCTTACAACACGTCTTAAACACTAACTTCGACTAGTGTCAACCCCCATACTGTTCAATGTTTCACCATCAGTTGCTAAACTGACCTCACTTCCTACCAAATTAACCTCATGTCCACTTTTGATGTGTTACCAAACAGGATGGTCTCTGAGGACACTGCTAACACAGCACATCGAGTGTCTGCAAGAGAGATGATAAGGTCCCACAGTCCCTCTGTGGTCAGGAGGACCGGGCAGCTAGCAGGAGTTACAACAGGCCACGTCATTCCTCTCCCAGCTTTGAGGGTGACAGACATTTGGGAAATGAGTGGGTGAACCTTGAAGAGAGCTAATGTGTACACAAAAAGAACCCTTCAAGACCTAGACTAGGGAGTCCGTTCACTCATGAATTTAGCAGAGTTTTTACTGGGTACTTATCTAAGACTCTGAAGATAGAAGAAAATAGCAAACAGATTCCTGTGTTGGGGAGCACTAGCTGTGTTCGAGGGGGTGTACATCCTAATGGGGGAAGGGAGATAATAAACACACATACCACCTTGGATAATTTTAAGGTTACCAAGAAAATATCCTAAAACCAAACACATTAGTGTGTGTCCAGGATCCCAGATACTTGGGCAACAGAGCAAAACCCTGAAAAGGCCTGGCGGTGATGGCACATGCCTTTAATCCCAGCACTCGGGAGGCAGAGCCAGGCGGATCTCTGTGAGTTTGAGGCCAGCCTGGGCTACCAAGTGAGTTCCAGGAAAGGCACAAAGCTACACAGAGAAACCCTGTCTCGAAAAACCAAAAAACAAAAACAAAAAAAAAAAAAGAAAGAAAAAACACAAAACTCTGAAAAGAATGGTCTTTAAAAAAGGAAGAGAGAGGAAAAGGGAGGAGAGAAGGAGAGAATGAAGGAAAGAGAGAAGAAAAGGAGGCAGGCAGGAGCAATGATTCAGTGGTTAGGTCTCAGCTTTTAACATCATCCCTTCTAAGAAGCTCCTCCGACCCAAAGTGACAGCGGTACTAATATATGGGCTTAAACACGACCATTTAGATGACAGTTTGGTGTCCATGTCGTGTCCTTTTGATGTGATAGAGGTAGCTTTCCCGCTTGGACCTAGGACTTTCCCAAGGGTTTTTGACCAGGAAACAGCAGCAGACGTGAATCCTCTCCCATGGAGCAGCTTCAGATCCAATCAGGAAGCAGCTGGTTGTTCCCATGTATTAGTTACTTTTCTGTCGCTGTGGTAAAATGCCCGGACCAAAAGCAACTTAAGGAAGAAAAGCCTTATTTTAGCTTATGATTCCAGAGGGATAGAGTCCATCATGGCGAGGTTGGCATGGCAACCGGAAGGATCAGGAAACTAACTGACCACATTTTGGTCCACATATGGGAAGCAGAGGGGTGGGAGGAGGGAGAAAGAAGAGGAGGAGGAGGAGGAGGAGGAGGAGGAGAAGGAGAAGGAGAACGAGGAGGACAAGGAGAGAATAGGAAGAGGGCACCATAAACCCTCAAAGCCTGCCCTTATTGGTGTAGTTCCCCTAGTAAGGCTCTACCTCCTAAAGGTTCTACAACTTCCCTAAGTAACACCACCAATTGGGGACCAAGCAAGTGTTCAAATTTGTGAGCCTATGGGGGATATTTCTCATCCAAACCCCAACACTCCATAACAGACTAGCCACTATTGCGCCAGTGAGCACGGCTCTTCAGGATTGTCCCACACGGGAACCGCAGCTGAGTAAGACTGTTAGAGGCAACCGTCCCCCAGCAGTCGGCGTAGCTCCTTCAGGCACTATGAGGGTGAGAGAGCAGAAAGAAAGTTTCCATTTCTGTTCCAGCTTGATTCTGATATGTCCAGTGGCCAGAGCATGTGACCTCTTCAAGAACAGAACATTACCATATAGTTCTGGAGAGCAACCCACCACAGTAGCAATTGCCTGTGTCATTTGAGGGGGTAAGGCTTCAGGATGGTTTTTGTTTTCTGAAGTGAGGCTGGCCTTAAATTTATTAATCCCCCTCAACCCTCACTCCTGAGTGCTGAGATTATATCTTGCTTAAAAGTAGTCTTTTAAGGGGCTGCAGAGATGGCTCAGTGGTTAAGAGTGCTTGTTGCTTTTACAGAAGATTAGAGTTTAGCTCCCAACACTGCATGGTGGTTCACAATTCTATAACTGCAATTCCAGGGGATGTGATGCCTTCTTCTGACCTCCTTGGGTACTATGCATGTATGCAGGCAAAATGATCACACAGATAAATGAATCTAAAAAAATTTTTAAAAAGTTTTTTAAAAGTCATCTCACGCCAGTGATGACTTTAATCCCAGCACTCAGGAGGCAGAGGCAGGTGGATCTCTGTGAGTTTGAGGCCAGCCTGGTCTTTAGAGAGAGTTCAGGGACAGCCAGGGATACACAGAGAAACCCTGTCTTGAAAAACCAGAAAAAAAAATCACCTCAGTGAGGCATGGTGGTACATTCCTATAATCCCAGCATTCGGGAGACTGGGGTCAGAAGGTTGCAAGGATTTTGTGGCTAGCCTGGGCTACATTTTGAGTTCTAGGTCATCCAGAGCTACATAGCAAGATCTTGTCTCAAGAAATCAGGTAAGCAAGTGAGCAAGCTAATTAATCTCAACAAAGGAAAAAGTTACCCCCAAACTGTCATCCAGAGCTCAGGATGTTCATGCTAAGCATCTTCCACAGAAACTCATCATGTCCTCCTGCACAGGTTTTGAGATGCTGGGGATCAAACCCATGATCACCGCACTATATAACTGCTGTCCTATGGAAAAGCCCTGAAATCACCTTTGGATTAAGAAAGTACTAGATCTGGAGTCTGGAATAATTAAATACCAGCCCTCTTGACCTGGATGTGAATGTCAGCAAATTTCTTGAAAGTTTATTTTTGAGACAGGGTCTTACTGTGTAGCCAGGCCAGGCTGGGACTCACAGAGATCCATCTGCCTCTGCCTCCCAAGTGCTGGGACTAAAGGTGTGTGCCACTGTGCCTAGATTCTTGATAGTTTTTGAATTTGCCCTCATCTGTTGTTAGGATTACTATGAGAAAGCATTTTGTATACACTGCATGCTTATCAAGTGTGTGTTGAGTGGAGAAACTGATAAAAAAAAATTGAATTCAATATAGAAGTTCCCTTAGATTTCTAGGGTGCTCACCCTTTTTTTTTTTTTTTTTTTTTTTTTTAGCTCACTGAGACCAGCGAACATGCCTTACTCTCAGTCTGTTCAAATACCAAAAGCCCCAGGAAAAAGCATTTGCTTGGCCAAGCTTCTTTCATGCTCCAGAAGGTAGTTCAGGAAGTTTCCGTTGGAAGGATTTTCCAAAGACAGATTTGTGGGTTAACTAGTTTGTGTCCAGGAATGACTAATGAAGGGACTACAAAGGTTGATTGACCTTAAAATACCACCAATTTTTTGTTTGTTTTCTAGACAGGGTTTCTCTGTGTAGCCCAGGATGTTGTAGAACTCAGAGATCCCCCTGCCTCTGCCTCCCCAGTGCTGGGATTAAAAGCGTGTGTCACCATGCCCAACAAACTACCACCAATTTTCACGGCGTCAGTTCTTGGGTATTGGCTATGCCTTTTCTCCACTTGGTGGGATAGTCAGACTCGATCACAGCCATGAGTCCCTCGTTGACAGACAATCTGGGAGGTAAAGAAGCGGCAGGCCTCTCCTCTAAATCGGGAGACCTTGGCTGTTCCACAGACAAATCTTCCGAGACAGGGCTTCACTGTGTGGCCCTGGCTGTCCTGGAACTAGTTCTGTAGACTCAAACTCACAGAGATCAGCATGCCTCTGCATTCCGAGTGCTGGGACTAAAGGTGGGGCTACCACCACCTGGGTCCACAGATAAGTCTTACTGGAACTGTTTTCACTTTTTTTTTTTTTTTTAAAAAAAAAGGCTGGTCTTACCCTGTAGCTCAGGCCGGGCTGGACCTTGTCTCAGTCCTGCTTCAGCCTCCTGCATGTCTGCCGCATGCAGGGATCACAGTGGCAGGTCTCAACATCTAGCATTCAGTTTCACTGAACTCACAAGCCTGCCTTCTCAATGTCACGAGTGTCCAACATCAGAAACCTTGGCACCTTGTGTCTTTTCATGATGCCAGAATTTATTGGATACCAACAAATACACAAGCTACATTGGTTTCATTGGCTATCATTTGTCAAGTAATCCAGTTTCCCTCGGTAGCCAGCTGGGGCAAACAGGTTCTTTGACCCCAATCTTACCTGCTCATATCAACTCTGAGGTCATATATTACACACCACACAGTAAATGAATCTCTGTATGTGTTTATATAGGAATTACCGAATGGCTACAAAGGGTTAAAGAGGCTGCAGCAGGGTTCAACGGGGCAGGAAGTCCACAGGAATGTATAGGGAATCTGGGGAGGAATCAGATACTGGATCCCGCTGGAGGTCTTCCGGAGGTGCCTTTGCAGAGTCACACTGAGCCTTAGGGTTGAGTCCAGCTGCAGAAGTGAAGTGCAGGGCCACGGAGGTCAGAGAGAGACGAAGTGCGGGACCCCACGGGCAGACAGGAAGATGAACTGACGGCGACCCATCCCCAGCAGAGACGAAACCAAGCTGAAGACCCTGGGACAGCCAGGAGTTTTCTGCCTGTCGGTCCCTTGATGCACACACTGGGTGGTCAGATGGCAGGTGGGTGGTGGCTGTCATTATGTCTTAGGCATCCTGTTTATAGAGTCTATGTGCGGGATCTATGTCCTCAGGCTGACTTCTTGGGTGTGGTTCTTCTGATGTGATTTTGATATGCTCATGCGTCTATACTATCCCAATCAACTTTGATAAATCTATAGGGTGGCACTTAAAAAAAAAAACCTCTTAAAAATATGTGACTTATTAGTCTGTCTTTGTGGGTGGGGCCAGATAGATGGTGCTGTTTAAATGACCATCAAGTTACATCATCATCCAGCTTCTGGTTTGTTTTTTTTGTTTGTTTGTTTTTTGGTTTTTTTTGTTTTTTGAGATAGGATTTCTCTGTGTAGTTTTGGTGCCTGTCCTGGAACTCGCTCTGTAGCTCAGGCTAGCCTCGAACTCACAGAGATCTACCTGCCTCTGCCTCCCTAGTGCTGGTATTAAAGGTGTGTGCCACCACCACCCAGCCCCCAGCTTCTGCTTTTTACACTCAAGATAGAATCAAATGCTGCTTGTGAAATAGAGATTCTCATGGTAAGGCACAGCCTGGAAAACCACCATTTCACACAATAGGAAGCAACTTGGAGCAGGGCACCGCCTGATCCTGACCCTTGAGAAACATCCAAAACCCTAGAGAGTCTCAACTGGGCATACAGGTTCATTTTACTTAAGAAAATGTCAGCAGCAGTAGAAGACATAGCATAACATCATTGTGATTAAGTACCAGCATTTACCCCTGAGCTGCAAGCAGCCCAAGTACCAGTAGTAAGAGAAATGCCTAAGAAAAGGCCAGCAGGTTACACCCAAGGGTGTAGCATGTGCTTCCTAAGAAAGTGATATCTTTAGGATTTCAGACAGCTTGTTTTATGACAGATTTTAATGGCGAAGAGGTTAATTCATAACTTAAGACGGCAGTGGGTAATTTCAGGAAGTTACTGATTTTCAGGACTGGGATTCATGCCCCTTTCAAATCCCAGTATGGGTTTTTGCAAATGTGTCATGGAATCCAGTACATGACAGAAGCAGGCAATTTGGCAAGAGAAGTTATATGCCATCTAGCCTACCTCAAAAAGATTTTGCAATCTCTTTTTTTGTGTCGTTTTGTTTTATTTGAGACATTGTCTTGCTACTCAGCCCTGGCTGGGCTGGAACTTACTATGTAGACCAGGCTTGCCCATCCTTGAACTTCAAACGATCCTCCTGCCTCTGCATGCTGAGTGTGTACCACTAGGCCTAGTACGTTTTGCAGTCTCGGGAATGGAGTTTCTTTTTTTGGTCTGCAGTCCAGTTCTCTGTTCTCCCTCTCCTCCAACCCAAAGGTTTTCTGTTTGCTTTGAGGTAGGGCCCCACGGGACCTGGGCTGGTCTTGTTCTTCAGATCTTTCTGACCTCACCCCACCAGTTCTAGGATTGTAGGAGTGTGATACCATGCCTGGCTTCCATCTCTTTGACTCTTGAAAACTCAGTGTTTACTTGCTATGTTTATCAGCCTGTCCACGGATATTTAAAATCCCATTATGTACCAACTGAACTAATATTAATTCAACCGGTGGGTTTTTCTCTGGGATTGCTAGGGTCCAGTCAACCTACCTGAAGAGTGGGCTTACTCTGAGGTGTCACTGTTCTTTGTAGGAACAGCTAGGACCTGGGGCGGGGGTGGAGGAAGCACTGTGAATAGTTTTTAGGTTGAGACCCATTGGCAAGTTTGGTCTCTTCCCGCTGGGCATTATTCAAGTGTAGAGGAGCATGGCCTTGGCTTTGCTGTTCAAGTTAACACTCTCCCCACTGGACTAGGCATAGGTTAGCTACTTATTGTAATAAGCATGGTGACAGGAGTCCTTTGTCCCATGTCATACTGCCTTGCAATCTAAATGGAAGGGTAGTTCAGCCTGAGAGAGGTTGGGGGGGGGGCAGGTTTCCTGTAAGAAGAGTACTGCGCTGTACCTACGGATGTCTTCTTACTAATTGTGTGTATATAGTTACATTGAATCATCAAGGCCAGTTCCAACAGGGACTCCTTAGTCCTATAACTGCCTGTGTTTTGAGCATCCTTCCCACAAGCTGAAAAGCAGCCTGAAGGTCATGGCCCAGGTGAGCGTTTCCTGTTCTGTGAGGTTAGGACCCAGGGTCTCCAGGCCAGAGATCAGCAGAGGAGGCTCTTCTAACATCACAGTTCTGGATTTCACCCAGAGGCAGGACCTGAAGGAAGACTGTGAGTGACTTCAGTGGAAGGGAAGAATTCCAGATTAGGCAACTTCCTGGAACAGAAACTTAAACTGAGGACAGAATGATAATTACAGTCGAGATCTCAAAGGAGTTAAAAATTAGCCATACAAACGAGAGGGTTCAAAAGTCTCATTAGAAAATGTTGACAGATCTTCTGTTGGTGGCAGGGTTACAGCTGCTGCCTCTCTGTCACCTTTGTGTTTTCCAGTGGCTCTGTTACTCTTTCCTCTTTGGAACAGTTTATCTTATTTGTTTGTTGGTCATGTGAGTGCGTGCGTGCGTATGTGCGTGTGTGCTAAGTAAGGACCAGGCCTGGTGGTACATGCCTTTAATCCCAGCACTTGGGAGGAAGAGGCAGGCAGAACTTTGAGGTCAAGGCCAAACTGTTCTATATATCGAGTTCCAGAACGTAACAGAGAAAGTGTCTCAAAACACCAACTAGACAAAAGTCTGCCCATTTGTGTTTTACTGGACAACAAAAGAGAATCTTCATTCTCCCATAGCTTTTCCAGAAAGGGAGGTGATTGTTGTTTTTAACCACCTGGCCCCAGTGGTATTATGGGGGCAGTATTGAGCACTCTGCAGGAGGCAGCAGGCTGGACAGTGAGCATTTACTGAGTCAGTTCTCCCCTTCCACCTTCGCTTGAATTCTGGGGATTGTCAGGCGTTCGTGGCAAGTGCTTCTCCCATCCAGCCGTTTCTCCAGCCCTGTTACGGCATCTTTAATCATCGTCTCTGATTTACAGAACGGATGACTAACTGTTCGGATCTTTCCTTTTTTTAGGCAGGGTTTTGTTATGTCGCCCTAAATTGTCTTGTAATTGCTATGTAGTCCAAGCTGTCCTCAAATTCTTGGTCATTGCCCTGCCTCTGCCTTTTCAATTCTGGGATTATCAACACGGGCCAACATGCCTTGGTACTTTTCACCCTTTAATGGTTGCTTGTATTGCTTCATCCATAAATTACATTCTGTCTTCTGTCTTTGGTAATTTGCCACTGTGCGTGCGTGCGTGCGTGCGTGTTGCTGAGGACCTTGGTCATGCTAGGCAGGTCCTCCACCACACAACCACAGTCCAGTCCTGTCATTGTCTTTCCTTATTATTTGAACAGTTATATGCATTTCACAAATATTTTCCAAATACATCACTAGTCTTTTAACTTTTGCATTTTTTTTATAAATGTCAAATTTATTTTACTAAATTTTAAGATTTATTTTTATTTTAAATTGTGTGTGTCCATTTGTGAGTACATGTATATAAGTGTGTTGTTGTGAGCACATGTATATGAGTGTGCTGAGTCCCAGGCAGTGGTGAGCCACCTTGTGGTGTTGGGGATTTGAGCTCAGGTCCTCTGTAAGAGCACTAAGTGCTATTAACCACTGTGCCATCTCTCCAGCCCTTATTTTTTAAATTATATACATGTGTATGTGCACATGAGTGTGGATGCCTACAGAGTCCAGAAGAGGGTGTCAGATACCCTAAAGTTGGAGTTACAGGTAGTTGTGAGCTGTAGAACATGGGTGCTGGGAACTGAATCTGAGTCCTCTACAAGAGTAGTATGTACTCTTAACTCCAGATCCATTTCTCCAGGCTAGCCCCTTGAATCCTCCCTTATTACTACTACTTTTTTGTGTTTCTTTAGTTTCATAATTGGTCTGAGTTTTAATGCAACAGAAATGATCAATCTTTAAAATTTTTTTAAATTATTATTATTTTTAGTGAATTATTTATTTTTATTTCACATACATTGGTGTTTTGCCTGCATGTATGTCTGTATGAGGGCATCAGAGCCCCTGGAACAGGAGTTACAGACAGTTGTGAGCTGCCCTGTGGGTGCTGGGAATTGAACCTGGGTCCTCTGGAAGAGCAGCCAGTGCTCTTAACTGCTGAGCCATCTTTCCAGTCCCTTAATTATTATTTTTTGAAAGAGGATCTCATTATATAGTCCTGGCTAGACTGAAATTCAATGTATAGACCAAGCTAGGTGTTCTTGATCTCACAGAGATCTGCCTACCTCTGCTACCATGCCTGGTAGCCTGGTATCTTCTCCTCCTCCTCCTCCTCCTCCTCCTCCTCCTCCTCCTCCTTCTCCTTCTTCTAAGTTTCTTCTTTGATCCTTTTCAGCCTCCTGAGTGTTGACAGTACAGGTGTGCTCCACTGTGCCCACCCATCATTTTGTCCTCTTTTTCCACCATGCTGATTCTCAGGAACTCAGGTTGTCCAGCTTGGCAGCAAGCACCTTAACTAGCCGAGTCATCTCAGTAGCCCTTTAGCTGTTTTCAGACAGATTCACAAATAGTCCAAGATGGCCTTGAACCCCTGATCCTCTTGCTTCTAATTCCCAAGTGCTAGTATTATAGGTGTGCACCAACACATCCAGCTGTTCAATTGTTCTTTAGAAAAACAGAAATTAGGGGCTGGAGAGATGGCTCAGTGGTTAAGAGTACATGTTGTTCTTGCCAAAGACCTGGGTTTGATTCCTAGTATCCACATGGTGGTTCACAGTCATATGTAACTCCAGTTCCAGGGGATCCAATGCCCTCTTCTGACATTTGTGGGCACCAGACATGCATATGGTGCACATATATTCAAGCAAAAACACTTATACACATAAAAAATAAAATAAGTAAATCTAAAAACCATGAAACAGAGGAACAACAACAACATAAGCCAGGCCAGCAAAATGGCTCTGTGGGTCAAGGCAGAAGCCTTGTAGCCCGAGCTGGACACAGGCACCCATGCCGTGGGGAAAGGGGAGACTAATTTCATAGAGTTGTCCTCTGACCGCCGTCACAAACATGCTGTGGCAAACCCATCTCTCTCTCTCTCTCTCTCTCTCTCTCTCTCTCTCTCTCTCTCACACACACACACACACACACACACACACAAATAAAAAAATACAGTTTTTAAAAATTAACAAAAAGGGGCTAGAAAGATGGCACAGTGAATAAGCATGCTTGCTGCTCTTCCAAAGGACCTTAGTTCAATTCCCAGCACCATGCTGCTCTTCCAAAGGACCTGAGTTCAATTCCCAGCACCACATTGGGTGGCTGACAATTACTTGTGACTTCAGCTCGAGGTAGAGTTTGCCTTTGGCCTCAGTGGGCATCTGTACTCATGTGCATTGTCTCCCACAAAGACCCCCCCACACACACACACTTGTTAAAAATAATAAATATTTTTTAAAATAATAAAACCTACAAGAAACCCAACAAGCAACAGAAAGATTGCCTACCCAAGTGAACAAAGCAATGCAAACCTTAACCTTCTCTTTAAGTAAAAAAGAATATTGGAATAGATAACAGCGCATGAAATATGTGTGCATTTGAATTCAGAAACAGGAGTCTCGAGGCTTGCTGAATGTGGTGAATGTCACCCTGGCACTGCAAGTTCCTCTTTGGAGACTGGCATCCACTTTCTACTTTGCCAAGTTCAAACCCTCTCCCTCCCAGAGATGAACTGCCACGAATCTCTGGTTATTTCATGAGTACAAATGTGTGTTGCCTTTGCCTTAGCTTGGACCCGTTCTAAAAGGCTGCTCTAGCTTTAGAGGTCCCTGAGGGCCTGCTGAGGCCTCTTTTGCAACTACATCACAGCCTAGCATTGCTTTAAACTTAATCCTGTTTATCTCACTGCTTACGTAGGTGTCTGAGAGCTCCTCTCAGTGAATTATCTACACACAATGTATCTCAAGTCTATTTCCCAGAGTACCCAGCCTATAATGACGTGCGAGAAACTTGGAGTTAAATTTTCTGTCTATAGAAACTTGGGGAAAAAATATATGTATCTTTTGTCAGAAGGGATAAATGTCCAGAATCTACAAAGAACTGCAGGGTGTGGTGACGCACACCTGTCAGCCCAGCACCGAAGGGGTTGGGGACTGGGTGTGATCCTCACTCACGGGAAGTGTGTAGAAATAAATGACTCAGTGAGGTAGTGAGAAGAGGTGGGCATGAGTTTCTTTTTTACGTCTTACTTATTGAATGAGTTTTTGTTTTGTTTTGTTTTGAAACGGAGTTGGGGTTTATTAAAGATTTTTTTTTTTTTCAAGACAGGGTTTCTCTGTGTAGCCCTGGCTGTCCTGGAACTCACCCTGTAGACCAGACTGGCCTGGAACTCACAGAGGTCCACCTGCCTCTGCCTCCCAAGTGCTGAGATTAAAGGAGTATGCCACCACTGCCTGGCTAAGATCCATTTTTATTATTTTTAATTAGGTGTATGTGTCTACGTGTGGGTATGTGCATGTGTGAAGGTGTCCACGGAGGTCAGAGAGGGTGTGCAATCCTCCGGAGCTGAAGTAACAGCTGTGAGCTGGCCAACATGGGTGCTGGGAACTGAGCTTTGCTGGAGCAGAACATGCTCTTAACTTCTGAGCCACCTTTCCAGCTACATAAAGATATTTTCAAACAGATTTTAAGCATGAGAGTGAGAGAAAAATAATCAGGAAAGAGACACACCGAGAACATGAGTACGGGCTTTTAAGAGAGGGTTAATACGATGGAGTTTTCGAGATAGGGTCTTATATAGCCCAGGCTGGCTTGAACTCTTGATCTTCCTGTTTCCACCTCCCAGTTGCTGGCTTTACAGGTAGGCACTATTACACTAAACTCATGGATCTATTTGTCAAGATGCTTTGGATCCTAACTTCCAGAAGCTCTGGGGGCACATACTTATTCTTCTATGTCCATAAAACTGCCTGCTCAGTTCATACTCACCTCTGACCAATCTAAAATGGAATAATTTGAAATGTCTCCCCCAAACAAACAGGACTAGAGTAACAGCTCAGCAGTTAAGAGCACTGGTTACTCTTCCAGAGGATGCAGGTTCAGTTCCCAGCACCCACATGGTGGCTTACAGCCAGAAGTAACTCCAGTTTTAGGAGATCTGGTGCCCTCTTCTGGCCACTGTGGGCACTGTATGCTCATGGTACATAGACATAATTCAGGTACACATACATAAACATAAAATAAATTAAATAAACATTTTAAAAAATGAAGAACTTGGTCTGGTATGGCTCCAAGCACATGAGAGGCAGAAGGGTCACCCAATAAATTTGAGGCCATCCTGGTCTATGTAGGAAGTTTTGGGCCAACTAGTGCTGTATAGCAAGACTCTGCCTCAAACCCTCCAACATCAATATCTACCACCACCACCACCACCACTGCTGCCCTCCCTCCAGGTCACTTGCTCTAACATGTACACACAGACACACAGACACACACACAGACACACATACAAGAGCCTCAAAACTGAAGTCTGTGTTGATTGATCTGGGGCAATGAGTTTTATGTTTCACAAACCAACCCTATGAAATTCTAAATTAAAACCAACAACAACACAAATGTTGGTGAGGACATGGAAAAAATGAAAGTTGGCTATTGTTTTGGGGCTGAGAATTAAGCCTTAGGACCTTATGCATGCTGGTTACTCACTCTGCACTCAGCTATATCCCCAGCTCCTAGAGTTTGGAATTTCTGTGCAAGATTGCTGGGAGTATAAAATAGTATAACCTTTATGGAGAACAATATGGCTGGGCTTAAAAAAAAAATCAAACAGCCAAGTGGTACATGAGTTTCAGCACTGGAGAGGCAGGAGGATCTCTGTGAGTTTGAGGCCAGTTTGCTCTACAAAGCAAATTCTAGGACAGCCAGGGCAGTCACACAGAGAAACCTTGTCTAAGGGAAAAAAAAAAAACCAACAACAAAAAACAAAGAACAACTACTACATCCAGCGAACCAAGTTCCAGCCCAATGTCCAAAAGAATTAAAAGTAGGAACTTGAAGAAACACTTGCATGTCCATACTTACAGCTGCATTATTCACAATAGCCCAAATATGGAAGCAACCAGAGTCCCTGGTGCTAAGTGATGGATGAACTGAACTGTGTGCATGCCGTATAATACAACAGTTTAAAAAGAGAGGAAATCCTGTCATGTGCTCCAACATGGATGATCTATGAGTGTTTCATGCTGACTGAAATACGCCAGCCACAAAAATGCAAACATTCTATGATTTGAATTGAGGCATCTAAAGCAGTCAAAATCATAGCAAGTTGAAGGGTAGTTGTCACAGTCTGGGGAGATGTGGTTAATTTTATCCTAAGTACAGAGTTTTACTTTGCAAGAGGGAAAATGTATGGAAATTGGCTGTATAATGATGTGAATGTACTTAGCACCACTGACATGGGTAAGACATGCAGGTGTGGCAGTGTGTGTCTGTAACCCCAGGATTTGGAAGAGGGAGGTAGGAGTATCATGAGTTTAAGGTCATTCTCCACTACATAGACAGTTCAAGGTCATTCTGGGTAACATGAGACCTTGTCTCAAATGAAAAAAGAATCAGGTATATAAATAGATAACAGAATACAGAATTACAAAATTATTCACTGATCAAGACAGGGAAACAAAGGGATGTTCTCAAACATGGATGGTTCCATAAAATCCAGACATCAGAGTTGAGGGGTCTAGAAGAAGAGTGTAGAGAAAACAGGACAGATGACACTCCAAGAGGAAATGTCTTTTCCAGAATGACATTTCCAGAATTGATGACAAAGATTAAACTTGATGCATAAATCACACCAAATATCTGGAACGAAAATAAATCCACATCATGTTTTTTTTTTTTTCATTAGTTTGAGACCCAGCCTTACTCTGTAACCCAGGCTAGCCCAGACTCAGTATGTAGCCTAGGGTGGCCTTCATCTCATAACATAGTAATGCCCAGCCACATCTGCTCTGCTCATAGGGACACTGAAGAATGTCAAAGACAGACTGCTTTAAAGGCATCCAGAGCACAGCCAAGCCATATCTCGATCAGTGAACAGATAAGTTGGGGTATGTTCATAAATACAGAGTATTATTTAGTACTAAAAGCCAGTGAGAAGACAGAGAAAACTGTAATGTATGGTGCCACGTGAAAGAAGTCCAGATGAAGAGGCTGCATTCTACATGGCTCTGCAGAATTACAGAGGGAGAGAAGAGATCAGTGGTCACCAGGCTGAGGAGCTGTGCCTCAGGTTTCTACTGCTCTGATAAATACCACTGCCAAAAGCTCCTAGGGAGGAAAGGGTTTATCTAACTTACACTGCCACATCACAGTCCATCATCAAAGGAAGTCAGGGCACGAACCTGGAGGCAGGAACTGGAGCAGAGGCCATGGAGGAGTGCTGCTCATTGGCTTGTCCCTGCCATGGCTTTCTCGGTTTGTTTTCTAAGATCATCTAGGACCACCTGCCCAGGGGTGGCATCATCCACAGTGGGCTTGGTTCTCCTGTGTCAATCATTAATCAAGAAAATGCCTCACAGGAACTCTAGGCCAATCTGATAATGGAGACCTTTTCCCAACTGAGGTTCCTCTTCCTCCATGACCCTGGCTTGTGTCAAGTTGAAAAGAAAAAAAGTAGCACAAGTCAGAAAGGAATGGTTTGAGGAAGTCAGGACTTTCGGATAGTGAAACTATTCCATGGGATGCAGTAATGATAGACATGTGTCTATATGTTTGTCCAGACCTTTAAGGTCAACAGAAGACTGACATCTATTCTAACTGTGGTCTCGGGTGATAATGATGATAATGGAGGCTCACTGATTATTGTGTATCATTGTGGAGGGGATGCTGCTGGGGGGAGGCTGTCTATGGTAGGGGTCATGTGACAAGTGGGAGTGCCGTACTGAAATCTGTTTTGAACCTAAAATGGCTTTAAAACTGGGCTTACCAGTATAGGCCCACACTTCCAACACCCAGAAGGCTGAGGCTGAGGAGGATCAGGAGCCTAAGGTCATCTTCCCTACGTAGTGAGTTTGAGCTGTCTCAAAACAAACCAAAAAAATTAATAACAACAACTAAAAAAATAAAGCCGCAACATTTGGATGTGGGAGACTTTGCTTGTAATTCCAGCCCTGGGGAGGTAGAAACAGGTCTGAGCATGGATTCAAGGTTATCTTTGGCTTAGTAAGTTCAAAGCTATAGGAACTATAGGAGACTCTGCCTTAAACAACAATAACAACAACAACAACAACAACCAAACAAATGAAAACTAGAACTAGGGTCCTTAAGGCTGGCTCAGCAGGCGTTTGCCACCAACCCTGATGGTCTCAGTTTGGTCTCTAGGACTTACATGGTGGAAGGATGGAACCGATTTCCATGAGTTGTCCTCCGACCTTCACCCATGTTCTGTAGTATATGTACACACACACACACACACACACACACACACACACACACACTAACAGCAAAAACTAAACAAGGGCTGGATTTTGTAGTTGTTAAAAGTGTGTGTTGCTCCTGCAGCATGAGGAACTGAAATCGGTTCACAGCACCCACATCAGGTGCCTCTAAGGACACCTGAATTCAGGTGCACATACCTACACACACACACACACACACACACACACACACACACACACACACTTATGCACATAGTTTAGAATACAATAAAATAAAAATCTTTACTAAAAAAATTAACAAACTGTTTTAAAAATTAAATACTTAGAAGAGAAAGAACCCAAGGTAGATTAAAGGGGGTTAAACAAGCTGAGTGTCATACTCATGCCTATGGTCTACCACAGAGGTGGCTGAGGCACCTGAGTTTCAGGTCAGCCTAGGCCCAACCAACCAACCAACCAATCAGCCAACCAATCAACACCAATAAGAGGGCAGGTAGAGCATGTCCAGAGACACAAACCAAATAATCAGCAAAAGAATAATAACTACCGTGCAGTGGTAGCACATGCCTTTAACCCCAGCACACAAGAGGCAGAGGCAGACAGATCTCTGTGAGTTCGAGGCCAGCCTGGTCTACAGAGTGAGTTCTAGGACAGCCAGGGACAGCCAGTCTCTACACAAAGAAACCCTGTCTCATAAAATAAACAAACAACAAAACCAAAAAAGAACACTAGTTAAGATGACAGGGTCTCACTGTGTAGCCCATGCTAGCTCTCTGAAGTCA
>CABHPQ010172966.1:16258-63273 GCA_902168405.1 Peromyscus aztecus
GTCTCACTGTGTAGCCCATGCTAGCTCTCTGAAGTCATGATCATCCTGAGGCAGGAAAGCAAAACAGGAGAATTAAGGGGGTATGGGAAACAAAAAGAGCCTGTCATTCCAGAGTCTGGTCGAAGCCTCTTGTCAGCTGAGAGTCCAGAATTTCAGCGCAGTTAACCTGCTGCACAGATCCCTATCTTTCTGTACGCTGTGAATATATGTTGTCTCCACTGGTTAATAAATAAGCTGTTTTGGCCTATGGCCAGGCAGCTTAGAGGCAGGCAGGAAATCCAAGGAGAGAGACAGGAAGAGAAAGGCAGAGTCTGTGTCTGGAGGGAGACGCCAGCCTGCTGCCCAAGGAACTACATGCCAGCAGACCGGTAAGCCACGGAAGATGTGGCAAAACATAGGTTAATAGAAATGAGTTAATTTAAGATATAGGAGGTAGCCAGCAAGAGGCCTGCCATAGACCATACAGTTTGTAAACAATATTAAGCCTCTGAGTGATTATTTTATAAGCAGAGGCTGTGGGACTGAGGGTGAGAGAGATTTGTCCCAACCACGAGCCAGGTGGGACATAGGAAGTCTTTTGACTAGTTAATCAAATGTGCTGTGAAAATCACCTACATAGAGACACTATTGTCTTCACATAAGCATGATAAAAGAGTAAGAAACCATGCTTAAGGCCAAGGAACATGACCTTTGAGTACAAACTTTCTCTGAGACCTGTGTTATGGAATATTAGTTTAAGAAGTGTTACATTTGTTTATGCTGTGGAATATTCGTTTAATGGTGCAAAGATATATTGCATTATTTTGTTTGTGTTTTTGTTTTTGTTTTTGTTTTTCCAGACAGAGTTTCTCTGTGTAGCTTTGGAGTCTGTTCTGGAACTCACTCGGTAGCCCAGACTGGCGTTGAACTCACAGAGAGCCACCTGCCTCTGCTGGGATTAAAGGCTTGGGCCACCACCACCTGGGTTGCATTGCATTTGTTTAACTCTGTAACGCTGTGTTACTTTGTCTGTCTAAATCACCTGATTGGTCTAATAGAACTGAATGGGCCGATAACTAGGCAGGAGAGAGAAATAGGTGGGGCTGATGGGCAGAGAGAATAAATAGAAAAACAGAAGAGCTAGGAGAAAAGGAGGAGAGGAGGACTCCAGGGGTCAGTCACACAGCCAGCCATGGACTAAGAAGGAAACCAAGATACATAGACTAAGGAGAGGTTAAAAAGCCCAGAGGCAAACATAGTTAAAGGGAAATGGAATAATTTAAGTTAGAAAAGCTGGCTAGAAACAAGCCAAGCCAAGGCCAGGCATTCATAAGTTAGAATAAGTTTCTGTGTATTTATTTGGGAGCTGGGTGTCGGGCCTCCAAAGAGTAAAAATAAAATAAAAATCAACTACAGACCTGAACCTAAAATTTTCTGGGAATCTCACACAAATATAAACTTTTTTTTTTAACAGCAAAGTTGTATCTTAACTCCCCATGCAAACCATGGACATAGAGCTTGAATTGGTCCTACTTTAAGACCCACCCTATGACCTCATTTAAATTCCTCATCAGGGGCCAGCAAGATGGCTCAGTGGGCGAGAGTGTTCGCTGTGTAAGTATAATGATGAGTTTCACCCCAGAACCCATGGGGGGGGGGAGGAGAGAACTGACTCCTTAACGCTGGTTCTGACCTCCACACGTGTATCCTGTGACATGTGTGCACCTGCACACGACGTAATGCACTTTAAATTCCTTAGCAACCCCTTTGGAGACATTACTCCGGATGTTATCAGGGTCTCTATAGCTATTGTAAAGACACTTAAGGGAGACAGACTATTTGGAGAGTTCCACACCCACAATCTTGGGTGTATTCTTTCCTCTTAAGTGCCTCTGTGTTAAACCCTCATGCTTAATTCACGTTAAATCATTTCTCAGTAAACTCCAGCTCTGTTTCACATTAACTTTTCTGAAATTCTTTTCTGTGGGACAGCCAAGAATCCAGGCTTCACCCAAGTGGCAGCCTCTAAAATGAACTCAATACTATAGGCGGCAGACAGTGAGAAAGTGTCTCTGGCTCTTCCCTGCCCCAGCCTCTAGGATGCTGGGGTTGTATGCATGGGCCACTTGGTCTAGCTGAGGGTTCTCATCACTTCTGGTACCCCCTATACCGAGTCACTATTCACTTGTGTTGCTAACATTCCTTGCCAGCAGGAGACATAAACAATATCTATCCCTCCTCCTCCTGAGGACCCAAGGACAAACAGAAGCACAATCCCACCAAAGTTCACTCTGCGGAACCAATGAGTTTAGTAGGCTTACTTACAGAGCATAGATGAGGGGTTATCTAGGGAATGTGGGTGCTCCTGCCCCAAAAGGCCTCACTGGAACCTACCCAGTAGGGATGAGGGCTTCCCCATAGCTGCATAGCCTTCCCATAGCTTCCCCATAGCTGCATAGTCTTCCCACAGCTTCCCCATAGCTTCATCCTTCCTCTAGTTTCCCATAGCTTCCCCATAGCTGCATCCTTTCCCTAGTCTTCCCCAGCCTACACACTAGCCCTTCCCATAGGCCACTGAGCAGTTAGGGTAGAGTTTCCTATCACAGGTGTCAGGGAGTGGCTGGATACCATGTAAGGGTCTTATGGGTCTTCCCACTCCTCTTTGAAGGGATGTAAACAGTCTATAAGCTCAGCTAGGATGGTCTAGTGGGCACAGATGAACACCCAAAGATGGCAGTTGTTTGACTCAGAGGATAGTCCTGCACAGCCTTGTCTTTCTGCATTAACCTCCTTAAGGATTACATCCAATAGGAGTGCAAAGAAAATGAATGAGTGAACAAATGAATGAAAAACATGAAGGAATAACCAAGGTGAGGCTATGGCTGGCTTGTGGTTAAGCTGAAGAGGCCATGTTTTCTTTGGGAAAGAGTGAGGAGGAAGTGTTGTTTGGGGCATGAAGTACTGTGGTGGTGAGGACATGTGAAACATCCAGGAGAGAGGTCAGTGGAATTTTGATTCTGGTTAGGTCTTTTTCTGGGGCATTATGTCACAGCACTGAGGAAGTGGCAAAGGGATAACTCTTTGTCATCCTAACATCCCATTTCTTAACTGTAATTAACTTAATACTTACTTTAATTTTTAAAGATTTATCCATTTTATTTTATGTGAGTGTTTTTCCTGTATGTGTGTGTGTGCACCACATCCATGCCTGGTGCCCTTGGAGGTCAGAAGAGGGCATCAGATCCCCTAGAACTAGAGTCTCACGCTGGGAACCAAATCCAGGTCCTCTGCAAGAGTAATACGTACTCTCAACGGCTGAGCCATCTCTCCAGTCCCTCAATATTTTCACCATCCATTTTGGCCCCCTTTCTCAGTGGTTTAGACTTGATTTTCCAGCATTTATTGCGCATGTTACTAGTTTGTGGGCTTTCGTTTTAGGGTTTACAACATTTCCTCTTGAAGTCAGCAAAAGCCCCTGAGCTAATTTCAATTGAGTTTCTCCACTGTGAAATTAATGAGAAAACTAAGGTTTCCAGAGGCCGTATCAGGTTTTTGTTGCTGCTTTAACAAAATGCCACAAGGCTAATGGCTTAAAACAATATATCCTTAGTATCTTACAGTCATGGGGGTCAGAAGCTTGAAATGGGTCTCTCTGACTGAAATTTAGTGAAGGCAGATCTGCTCTTTGGGCGGCAGGTAGGGATGTATCAGCCAGGGTTTTCTTTCCTTCTTTCTCTCTTTCTTTCTTTCTCTCTTTCCTTTCTTTCTTTCTTTCTCTCTCTCTTTCTTTCTTTCTTTCTTTCTTTCTTTCTTTCTTTCTTTCTTTCTTTCTTTCTTTCTTTCTTTCTTTTTGGGGGGCGAGGTTTCGAGACAGGGTTTCTCTGTGTAGCTTTGGTGTCTGTCCTGGAACTCGCTCTGTAGACCAGGCTGGCCTCAAACTCACAGACATCCGCCTGGCTCTGCCTCCTGAGTGCTGGGATTAAGGGCATGCACCACCGCCTGACCTAGTCAGGGTTTTCTAGAGGAATCAGGTGGTCTGTGTGTCTCTGTGTGTGTGTTGTATGTAGCATTTATGAGTAATTAGTAAAGAAGATTTGACTTAATGTGATTGAAAGCTAGCCAGTCCAGCCACGGCTATTGAATGCTGGAGAGCCAGAGAATAGGAAGCTCCTTAGTATGAGAAGACTGGACTGGAAAATTCAGAGCAAGGGGGACCCGTGATGCAGTCCTAGCCCAAAGCTGGCAGCCTGGAAGTTACCAGGAGAGGTGCTGCCCTGAGTTTGTATTGATTGGCGAGGAAACTGGAGCCTGGTACTCACAGAGGACGACAGCAGCGATAGACACACCCAGGAAGCACAGAGCTTGCATCCACTGCTTCTCCCTTTATGTCTTTTGCGTCATCCAGGCCGGGAAGCCTAGGTCTATGGGAAGGTGCTGCCTGCATTCAGGATGGGGCTCCCGCAACAGTTGCTCTCGTTCATGGCCATCTTCTCTTTAAGGCCCTCACAGACACCGGGAAGGGAACTTTCCTGATCCCCTTGGGATCTCTCAATCTAGTCAGGCTGACAATCAAGATTAGCTATTGCAGGGCCTGGAGTGGCAGCTGAGCCATTAAGAACACTTGCTGATGCACACCTTTAATCCCAGCACCAGGAGGCAGAAGCAGGTGGGTCTCTGAGTTCAAGGCCAGCCTGGACTACAGCCAGAGTGAGTTCCAGAACAGACAGAGAAACCCTGTCTCGGAAAACAACAAAACAAAACAAACAATAAAGAATACTTGCTGATCTTGCAGAGGACCTGGGTTCCGTTCCCAGTACCCAGATCCATCTATGACTCCAGTTCCAAGGAAATCTGACACACTTTTTTCTAGTCTCCAAGCATGTACATGGCACGAGGGCATGTAAACATACAACACAGACACAGACACACAGACACAGACACAGACACACAGACACACACACACACACACTTTATAAATACAAAATAAAAATAAATAGCCAGGTGGTGGTGGTATATGCTTTTAAACTTCTAATCCCCATACTCGGGAGGCAGAGGCAGTCGCATCTCTTGAGTTTGAGACCAGCCTGAACGAATCAAGTTCTAGGACAGCCAGGGCTATACAGAGAAACCTTGTCTCAGACAGATAGATAGATAGATAGACAGATAGATAATAAATAAATAATTTAAAAAAGAAGATTTATTATCACAGGGAGGCATGTAGAAAAATTTCCTCATCTTTTCTAGGTTTTAGAGGTCACTTGTATTCCTTGGCTCATGGTCCCTTTCATCCTCAAAGCCACAGTGACAGGTCCTCTCTCATAGGCTCATTCTGATCTTCCCTCATTTGTCACAGCTCCGTTTCTAACTCCAGAGTGACTTGTACCACACCACCCTTCCTTTGCGACATTGTCTGCCTGTGTAGCCTAAGCTGGCCTCAAACTGTCATTGCTCTTGCCTCAGCCTCCTGGCAAGTTTTAGTTTTCCGTGTGGGTCACCACACCTGAGTTCCACTCTCTCTCAAGGACTCTGTGACTGTGCTGGATCTAGGAGAGAACCAGGAGCAATCTCCCCTTCTTAAGGTAGTCGATCAGCTACCCAACTGCAACCATAATTTGCCTTTGCTGTTGAATCTAATACACCCACAGATGCCAGAGTTCAGAGCAGGGTGTCTTTGGGGGCGATCACTCTGCACATTAGAGAAGGTGATTTGTTCTGGGGTCACAGTGAATCAGCAGCACAGCCGGAAGGATTGGCTCATGCAGTTTGCGTGTGTGTGTGTGTGTGTGTGTGTGTGTGTGTGTGTGTGTGTGTGTGTTATGTGTGTGCCTGGTGCAGAGGCCAGAAGAATATGTCAGATCCTCTGGAACTAGACAGTTGTGGGCATCCATGTAGGTGCTGGGAGTAGAACCCAGGTTCTCTGGAAGAAGTCGGTGCTCTTAACTGCTGAGTCATTTTTTCCAGATCCAGGTTATTCTGTTTTTTGAGACACGACCTTACTCTTTAGTAGGTTGTTTATGTAGCCTAAAACTTGTAGCAGTCCTCCTGCCTCTGCCTCCAAGAGGCAGACCACCATGCCCAGATACAGCCCAGATTTTTTACATCTTTATTCTGTGTTCCCTGTACGTATGACGATGATATGGTGTGGGGATGATTTATTACAGCTTACACAAGACACCTGCTAGTTTCCCTCTACCCTTCATTTCACAAGCTATCATGAAATTCTCTGTCACAATTTGGCTTCTTTCAATCTGCTATTGAATCTAGAGTCTAAGGCCAGCTGGCTTGGGCTTAGACCCCAGAAAAAACTATTCATTTGCAGTTTGGTTTTTGGAATTTTGCTTGTTTGTTTTTTGTTTTTCAAGACACACAGTTTTTCTGTGTAGTTTTGGTGCCTGTCCTGGATCTCGCTCTGTAGACCAGGCTGGCCTCGAACTCACAGAGATCCGCCTGGCTCTGCCTCCCAAGTGCTGGGATTAAAGGCTTGTGCCATCACCGCCCAGCTGGATTTTTTTTTTTTTTTTTAAAGACAGGATCTCCTATGTAGTTCTGACTGGCCTGGAATTCTCTATGTAGACCAGGTTGGCCTCAAGATCCTCCTGGCTGTCTCCTGAGAGTTGAGACTAAAGGTGTATGTCACCATACTTGGCTTGGATAAGTTACTAAAGCTCTTTGTGCCTCTGTTTAGGTAGCTGTAATGTAAGGAAAATAATAGTATATTGTAAGGATAAAAAGTCATAATTGGAATGCAGAAATAACCATAACCATTTTTGCATTTTCCCCAGGGCTACCTACCCAGATCGCTGCTCTCTCTCTTTCTCTCCTTCTTTCCTTTCTTCCCTTCTCTCTCCCATCCTTCCTGCTTTACTTGAGAGCCAGGGTCTCCCTATGTAGCCCTGCTTGCCCTGGAACTTGCTGAACCCGGACTAGACTAAAACTTGGGGTGATTCACTTGCCTCTGCTTCTCATGTGTTGGGATTACAAGCATGAGTCACTGTTGTGCCCCGCCCACATTGCTTTTTTTCCCCTTTGGGTTTGGTTCTCAGTATTAAGAAAAATGTCCCCAAATTCTGGTTTCCACATATGCCCGTGGAGCTCAGACCAGGACCAGTCTCCCAGAGATGGGCCAGGTACAGGCAAAGGGAATAGAATTTGCAAAAGTGATCTTTAGATTTTAGGCTATGCTGATCCTGCAAAGGGGCAGCCACTCAATGGAGCCCCATTCAGGTCTCTTTAGGTCACTCTGAAGGTCGTGTCCTAAGTTTCACACTGTGAGCGAGGCTATAGTGAAGCCACCAAACTAGACCACTCCAAGTGTAGAAAGAAAAGCTTATTTGGGGACTCAAACTCCTGGGCTCAGAGAACAGTGGGTGACTGGAAAAGCCTTGTCACCTTGTCAGTTTTAAGGGGACAGTCAGGGTGCATCAGAAGGACAGGAGCAGCCAGGACAGCCTGGGAGTTAGCCTCTGCTGTTTGGGCTAATAGGGAACTAGAGGCTTTTGTCCGAGGTAGCTGACAATTAGGGCAGATAAAGGAAGCAGTGACTTTCTGTTAAAGAGAAACCTGCCTTAGGAGAGGAATGCTGAGTTTAGGTTTCTGTATACACAATAACAACCTTCTGTTTATCCAGTCAGAGTCCTGCTGTTCAGGACATTGTCACCAGCACTGTCATTTTGGGGGCTTGCCTTGTACCTAACTGATACCATTGCAGACCTGCCTTCAGGGAACAGTGACAGGCCTTTTAACCTCCTCTTCATCTACAGTCACCTAGTGAAGCTGTCACGTAGGAAACATTCCTGTCACAAGGAATACAAAGGTTCAACCGATGAGACGTGTCCCATCCCCATGGCCACAGCATCGGCAGGAAGGCCTAGTGGCACATTTTCTCAGGGCAAATTTCACAATCAACTTGATCCTTAAAGAAAGTTGTGCTCAATTTTGTAACAATTTTGGAGAATATGATATCTTTGTAGCTTCAAGTATGTCTTATTTAAAAAAAAAAAAAAAGACTTTTGGGCAGATAGCATGTATCTTTAATCCCAGCACTCAGAAAGGTGCAAAAACTTTCTCTGTAAGTTCCAGGCTAGTCGTGAGTTTTAGAACAGCAGGAATTACATAGTGAGACTGTCTCAAGAAAAATAAAGAAAGAAAAGAATAGCTAAAAAGAGCTTGGAGCTGGAGAGGGCAGCCCAAAGGCAGAGTGCTTCCTTTTCTTCCTTCCTTCCTTCCTTCCTTCCTTCCTTCCTTCCTTCCTTCCTTCCTTCCTTCCTTCCTTCCTCCCTTCCTTCCTCTCTCTCTCTCTCTCTCTCTCTCTCTCTCTCTCTCTCTCTCTCTCTCTCTCTCTCTCTCTCCTTTCCCTTTCTTCCTTCCTTCTTTCTTTCGTTTTTTTTTTTTTTTTTTTGAGACATAGTTTCTCTTTGTAGTCCTAACTGTCCTGGAACTCAGATCCACCTGCCTCTGCCTCTGAGTGCTGGGATTAAAGGAATGCACCACCACCACCAGGCTAGGGCAGAGTGCTTTCTCATACAAGAAGTTCTAGGTTCAGTCCCTAGCATGACCACCCAAGCTACAAAACTTGTTCTTTCTTGGATCAGGTATAGGTTTATATAAAAACTGTAGATTGTTCAGACAAATCCTAAACACATTATTCAAAATACACTAATCCTTTTTTTTGGAGACATGGTTTTACTAGGTAGCTCCTGCTGGCCTAGAACTCAATCTATTGTCAAGGCTGATCTTGAACTTGCAATCTCCTGCCTTAGCCTCTGTAGCTAGAGTTTTCCTGGTCCTGCCTGGCCCACGGTCAGGACAAATCGCTCTTACCCACCAGTCCCACAGCTGCTCAGACCCAACCAAGTAAATACACAGAGACTTATATTACTATTAACTGTATGGCTGTGGCAGGCTTCTTGCTAACTGTTCTTTTTCTTAAATCAACTCATTTCTATTAATCTATAAGTTGCTACGTGGCTCGTGGCTTACCGGTATCTTAACATCTTCTCATGGCGGTGGCTGACCCAGCCTTCCACTTCCATATTCACCATGTCACGTCAAAGAACATACCATCAAAATGACTGTATTGATCAGGGTTCTCTAAAGGAATGGGACTGATAGAATGTGTATGTATGAGTGTGTATATATATGTACACATATAATACACATATTATTATACATACATTAAATACATATACATTGTACATTAGTATACACATATGATATCTATCTATCTATCTATCTATATATCTATATCTATATCTATATATAAATATAAATAAAGGGGATTTATGACGGTGACTTACAGGCTGTGGTCCGGCAATCTCCCAATGGAAAGGCCAAGAACCCAGTAGCTGTTTAGTCCACGAGACTTGAGGTCTCTCCAGTCCCAATCTAGTGTTAGGACCCTGGGATATTCCAATAGAGCTGCCGGTCTTTAATCTACATTGGAATCCTGAAGAAATAGATTCCAGTACCAGCACAGGAATGCCTCAGCAACAGAACAGATGAACTTGCTATCAAGAGTGAGAGCAAGCAGGCAAAAAGCAAAAGCTTCCTTTTTCATGTCCTATTACCTGGGCTACCACCAGAAGGTGTGGCCCAGATGTAAGGTGGTTCTTCTAACCTCAAATGATACAATTAAGAAAATACCGCCAGGCGTTGGTGGCACACGCCTTTAATCCCAGCACTCGGGAGGCAGAGACAGGCGGATCTCTGTGAGTTCGAGGCCAGCCTGGGCTACCAAGTGAGTTCCAGGAAAGGTGCAAAGCTACACAGAGAAACCTTGTCTCGAAAAACAAAAAAAAAAAAAAAAAAAAAAGAAAAAGAAAAAAAAAAGAAAATACCATACAGGTATACCATCAGTTTGGGTTTTAGATGACTCCAAATATATAGTCATGTTGACAGCCATGATCAGCCAGCTTAGTGATCCTGATGCTGGACTTGGTCACCTGTCCCCTTCTTGGCTTTTGCAAGGTTTTCACAGTAAAGTAACTTTCAGTCTTGACATAGTAGTGTGCTGTGTGATAATCCTCTTGTACACTGTAAAGATTTGTCATTGGAATTGGTTCAATAAAACGATGATTGGACAGTAGCCAGGCAGAAAGTATAGGTAGGGTGACCAAATTAAGGATGATGGGAAGGAGAAGGGTAGAGTCAGAGGAGTCACCAGCCAGACACAGAGGGAGCAGGAGATGAATGTGCCATGCTAATAAAGGTACCACCACGTGGCAGAGTGTAAATAAGGAATAAGGGTTAACTTAAAATGTAAGAGCTAGTTAGTAACAAACCTGATATTGGCCAAGCATTTATAATTAATATAAACCTCCATGTGGGCCCTGGAGAGATGGCTCAGAGGTTAAGAGCACTGACTGCTCTTCCAGAGATCCTGAGTTCAATTCCCAGGGTTCACAACCATCTGTAGTGAGATCTGGTGCCCTCTTCTGGCCTGCAGTCACACATGCTGTATACATAATAAATAAATAAATAAATAAATAAATAAATAAATAAATAAATAAATAAATAAATAAATAAATAGATAAACCTCCATGTGGTAATTTGGAAGCAGCTGCCAGGTATTTGAGAACAGGCAGTCAGGACAGGAAATGTCCATTTACAGTAGTGTATGCCTGTAACCTTAGCCCTAGGGAGGCTAAGACAGGAGGATTGTGGGAAATTGGAAACCAGCCTGGTCTGGATGGTGAGTTCCAGGCCAATTGTCTAAAAACAAACAAAAAGGGCTGGTATGTGGCTCGGCTGGTAGAGTGTCATCTAGCACATCCAAGCTCCTGGGTTTGATGCCCTGTGGTGGCACATGCCTGCACTCCCAGGACTTGGTGTAACAGGCCCCCAGACCCTAGCACAACTGATACAGTGATGGACGTGTCATTCAGCCTTGGAATCCAGCAGGTAGACAGTACCACCTGCTAAAACTCCAACAAAGGCCTAATCCATCAAAGGCCACAGCTCTGGGAAAGTGCCTAAATGTACTAACCTTGCTCTTTGGCTTCTGTAGTTCTGTTCCAGGCTAACTGTTCTTACTGAGGTGTGTCCACCCAGATGTGGGGTTTGTGTTTAAAAGTTCACCCTGAGAAAGACTCAGGACTGCACTAGGGTCCCGAACACCCAATGTAGTCTCTGGCTGGCTAATAAAGACTTTCTATTGGCTGTCTGAGTGGTCTTCTCTGGTAGATACCTCACAACATTTCGGGGTGTAGACAGGGGGACCAGAAGTTCAAGGTCATCCATGACAGAATAACAAATCTGGGACCAGTCTGGGCTACAGTATACCCTGTCTTAAAAACAAACCTCCAAGCAAACAAAAAGTTGCTTCCACACTCGAAAGACTCATTGTTCAAGCCCACCCCGCAGGTAGGGGAGTCTCATTCCACCTTCTTGAGGGATAAGCCTGTTTCTCAGGGCTGTGGTCACAAGATGCCACATTGGTGGAGGAATTTGTTCTCATGATTCTAGTCATAGATGAAACCCTTTCAAACCCACCCCTACAAAAAAACAACAAAAATTTTTTCCCTATAGATTTGAAATGTTTGTATATTTACTTATTGATATTTTTCATTTTCCATCATTTCTTTCAGAATTAAATTATTTTATTTTGAGACAGTATTCTCACTGTGTAGCTCTGGCTACCCTGCGTAGACTGGAACTCACTATGTAAACCAGGCTGGCCTTGAACTTGTATGGAGTTTTGCTTGCGTGTATGTCTGTGTACCATATGCATACCTGATATCTGTGGAGCCCGAAGAGGGTGGCCAACCCCTCAGGACTGGAGTTACAGATGGTTGTTAGCTGCCATGTGGGTGCCGTGTCCTCAGGAAGATTAGTCGGTGCTCTTAATGGCTGAGCCACCCCTCTAGCCCCTTCAATTGAATTATTTTTTTAAAAAAAGATTTCTTGGGGCTGCAGAGATGGCTCAGAGGTTAAAAGCACTGGCAGGTCTTCCCGAGGTCCTGAGTTCAATTCCCAGCAACCACATGGTGGCTCACAACCATCTGTAATTTGATCTGGTGCCCTCTTCTGGTGTGTAGGCAGAATACTGTATACATAATAAATAAATAAATCTTTTAAAAAAAAGATTTATTTTTAATTATGTGTGGGTATGTGCATTGTGAGTGCAGGTACTCAGAGAGTCTAGAATGGGGTGTCAGATCCTCTGAGCTGGAGTTAGAGTCAGTTGTGAGCTGTCCAACATGGAAAATGGAAACATGGGTAGTGGAAACCAAACTGTACTCAGAACACAAGCTCCGAACCCCTGAGCAATCTCTCCAACCCCCTAAATTATTATCATTTAAAAAATATTTGTGTGTGTGTGTGTGTGTGTGTGTGTGTGTGCTTGAGTGTGTGTGCACCACACACATGCAGGTACCCTCAGAGGTTAAAAGAGGGTGCCCCTGGAACTGGCGGTTGTGAGCTCCCAATAGTGTTAGGAATTAACTTGTAACATTTGCAAGAACAGCCATTGTTCTTAACCACTTAGCAATCTCCCTAGCCCCTTTATTATTTCTTGTTCCTGGTTGTTTTTTTTTTTTTTTTTTTGTTTGTTTGTTTTGTTTTGTTTTTCTCTTTTCTAGACAGGGTTTTTCTGTGTTACAGATCTGGCTGTCCTAGAACTTGCTTTGTAGACCTGCCTTTGCCTCCCAAGTGCTGGAATTAAAGGCATGTATCACCACCATCCAGCTCTCGTTCCTTTTTTTTTTTTTTTTGGTTTTGTGAGACAGGGTTTCTCTGTGTTGCTTTGGAGCCTGTCCTGAAACTCACTCAGGCTGGCCTCAAACTCACAGAGATACACCTGCCTCTGCCTCCCAAGTGCTGGGACTAAAGGCATGTGCCACCACCACTGTCCTGCCTTTTTTTTTTTCTTTCTTTCTTTCTTTTATGTGTATTGGTTTTTGCCTGTATATCTGTGTGAGGGTGTCAGATTTTGGAGTTACAGACAGTTGTTAGCTGCCATGTGGGTGCTGGCAATTGAACCCATGCCCTCTGGAAGAGTAATCAATGCTCTTAGCTACTGAGCCACCTTTCCAGCCCCTCCACTCCCTTTTTATTAGCTAAATTTCCCCTGTTTATATACTTTAGTTTTCTGTCTCTTAGCTGGACTAGAAGTTTCCCCTGATAGTGCATGTGTAAGCGACAGTGACCAGAATCGTTAAACTACTTGCCCGTTCAGTTTGCCTGTTTTGAAATCTGTTTTAGTTTTTCTTTGGCTATGGCGAGAGCAACCCTTACCGAAGGTATAATTTAGCTCTCTTAGCAGACTTTTAGGGTAGAAGCCCTCTGGCTCTGTGAGTCTCCACAGCCTAGGAATAGCCAGTCACCCTAACACACAGTTAAAGAGATGAGTAGTGGTGAAGGGTACTGAAAGGAGGTAGAGTTAGTGATAACGGACTGGTGACCTCGTGACCTCGTGACCTCGTGTCTGCCCTCAAGGGATTGTCAGGAACTTTGTGAGCTTTAAGGCAAGGCAAACAAAGGAGGTGGGTGGAATATGCACAGACAGGGAGCCTGCTGAGCCTCTCCTCCAGGTCACCTCGCAGGCTGAAGTTAATGCTACAGGTACCTGGGGGGATCGATGAGCTCATAAGAGGCTTCAACCTGGCTATCATGGCAACTGTCCTCATGGAGTGGGTGGGGATCTGTCCTGCAGGGCTCACTGATGTTTGGGGGGCAGTTTTGGTCCCTTGTCATAAACACTGTCATCCATGAGTTCTGTTACTCACAGAATCCAAGGTAATGGCAGCAGAGAGTGTGACTCAGTGTGCTAGTTACTTTTCTTGTTGCTGTGACAACATTCCTCACAAAAGCAACTCAAGGAAGGAAGAGTTCATTCTGTCTCATAGTTTGCGGGTGCATCCATCATGACCGGGAAGGCGTGAGGTGTCTAGTCACCATGTGGGGCCTGGGACCTGAATCCTGGCCCTTTGCAAGAACAACAAGTTCTTAACCTTAACCCTTAACCACTGAGCTATCTCCCTGGTTCCTGGAGTTTCCTTTCTGTGTAGCTCCTTCCTCTTTGGGATTCTGACTCACTATACCTACCTTCTCAGACTTCCTGAATTCTGGTTTCTTCCCAACTCCCTGAGACAGTCATGGTCTGCTGAGGATAATTCTTCCTGCTCTAGGTTCTAGAATCCAACTTAGTAGACATGTAAGGCAGTTAAGAGACTCACCCCTTATGTCTGTTCTTTCTGGGATCACAGAGCCATGCTGGCTTTTGTGGAATATGCAAGGGCAGAAGTTAAATGTGCTTTGTCCAGGTGGATTGTGAAAGGCAGGAGAGGAAAAGTTTTAAAATTGTGCTTGTTTTTCCTTATATGATGATGATGTGCATGGTGTTTTGCTTACATTTATGTCCGTGCAGCATGTCCATGTCTAGTGCCCTTGGAGGCCGCTAGACCCCTGGAACTGGAGATACAGTCAAGAGCCACGTAGGTGCGGAGATTCAAACCCAGTTCTTCTGGAAGGGCAGCCAGTATTCTTAACTGATGAGCTATCTCTCTAGCCCCTATATTTGTAATCATGTGTACGCATGTATACCTGAGTGTGAGACTGTGCACATGCATTTGCACATGGCCTTCAGAGGCCAGAGTTGTGGGGCACAAGATCTCCTGGGACTGGAGTTACAGGCAAGCCCGAGCCACTGATGTGGGTGCTGGGAACTGATCCAGGGGTCCCAGGAAGAAGAGCAAGCGCTTCACCCCTGAGTCATTCCTCCAGCCCCCATAGGAGTTTTTCAAGTTCATGTTAGAAGCAGAAGACCCATCCTCACCTTCACTATTTCCTTCCTCTCATCTTTCTTCCACTCCAGTATCACTCTCTCTCCCTCTGCCTGCCAATCCAGATGTAGAGCTCTCAGCTACCTTTCTAGCATCATGTCTGCCTGCATGCGGCCATGCTTCCCACCATACTGATAGTCGACTAAACTCCTGGACTGTAAGCCAGCCCTAATTAAATGTTTTCCTTTGTAAGAGTTGCTGTGGTCCTGGTGTCTCTTCACAGCAATAGAAACTGCTGGGGATGTCTTTCTGTTTGCTGTGAATGTGTTGCTCTGATTGATTGACAAATAAAAGGCTGATTGGTCAGTAGCCAGGCAGGAAGTTTAGTATAGGTGGGATAAGCAGAGAGGAGAATGCTGGGAAGTGGAAGGCTGAGTCAGGAGATGCTGCCAGCTGCCGCCACCATGAGAAGCAAGATTTAAAATACCAGTAAGCCACAAGTCACGTGGCAACTTATAGATTAATAGAAATGGGTTAATTTAAGATAATAAGAACTAGATAGCAAGAAGCCTGCCACAGCCATACAGTTTATAAGTAATATAAGTCTCTGTGTGTTTACTTGGGTCTGAGTGGCTGCAGGAGCCGGGTGGACACAGGAAAACTCCAGCTACAAGAAATCCTGACTAAGAGTGAGGAAGGCATGAGGTGTCTGGTCACATTGCATCCACACTCAGGAAGCAGTAAGAGATGGGTGCTGGTGCTACTTTTGATTTCTCCTTTTCATCCAGTCTGGGACCCACTCCACATTTAGGATGAGCCTTCCCTCTTCAATTAGTTAATCCAGTCTACAAACTTCATGGACGTGCCCAGAGGTCAGTCTCCTATGTGCTTTTTTATTATTTTCCTGGATGATTTTAGGTGCTGTCAAGTTGGCAATTATTAACCACCCTCATTGCCTTAGGGTTTTTATTTCTGTGAAGAGACACCATGACCACAAACAACAACTCTTGTCAAGAAAAACATTTCACTGAAGGGGCTCACTTACAGTTCAGAGGCAGTTCATTATCATCATGGCAGGGAGCATGGTGGTATGCAGGCAGACAAGGTGCTGCAGATTGAGAGAGACCAGCTCCCTCTTTTTCCCCCAGGGTACTCTTGAGGAGGGAGAAGTGAGAAATATGTAGATAGAAGTATAGAGGGAAGAGACAGTTAGAAAACACAGAATAGCTCGGGAGGATCTGGATCCTAATCCACCGGCCCTTTCTGTCTCTACTAAAAGGCTTTTTAAAGGAATGTCAAGGGGTGGAGCAAAAGACCTCCCCCCAGCACCGCCAAGTGTAGACCATCCCAGACACCTGGTGACCATGCACATGGTCAAGCCATCCCCTAATGCAGCCCTACTGTGTAAAGCAAGTTCAGATCTCACTAGAAAACCTTTGTGGGCTCCCACAGCAGGAGTAGCTGGGAGGCCTACATCTTGCAGACAAGAGGAAGTCAACTGACAACACCAGGTGGTATCCTGAGCATAAAAAACCTCAAAGCCTGCCCCTACAGTGACACACTTCCTCCAACAAGGCCATGTCTCCTTATAGTGCCACCCCCTATGAGATTATGGGCCAATTACATTCAAACTACCACACTCAGGAAGAAAATGTAGGCCAAAACAGAGTTGGAGGCGCTAGGTATGGTACATGCCTGTAGTTTCGGTATTTGGAAAGCAGAAGATCACCACAAGTTCAAGGCTGGCCTGCTCTACAGAGCTAGTGATTGGGTACAAAACTAGGAATTAAATGTAGGGGGAAGAGGTTGACCTTGACTAGGGGGAGATGAAAATTCTCTGAATTTGGGGCGGTGGATTATTAGTGAGCCTAATTGTCTCAGTTTTTTTCTCTTCTTCCTTCTTCAGTGCTTCTCTAAGACAATCTCTCCAGGAGACTGCACTGCTCCCCCCAAACCCTCCCCAGACTTGCAGATTTTTGGCTTCACCCCTACACTCTGTCTTCTCCCCCTCTGACCTATGTGTGGAAATGATCAGAGTGCTTCTTCTGTCATGGCATGCCCTACTTGAGCTGTCTCCCTCGACAGGCCTGGGTTTAATCATTCAGAAAGTAGCCATTCACAACCTCCTTTCTTTTCCTTTTCATTCATCAATTAATTCTTCTCCTCCGAGTTGAGACAGTCTTGCTACCTAGCCCAGGCTGAACCTCTTTCTGCTGCCTCCCAAGTGCTGGAATTAAAAGCACGTGCCACTAACATAAGATTTTAGTGTTTTCTAACTTTAATTTGCACATAGTAATTGGACATACTTATGGAGAGTGGTGTGACATTTCAGTATAATGAGTAATAATCAGGTCAGAATAACTGACATTTCCATCACCTCAGATACCACATTTGTTTGTTGGGAACATTCAAAATAGTCTCTATTAGCTATTTTAGATTAAAAAAAACAATTAAAAAAAAGGTGTTAGCTGTTGGTTAATTCAATATTGCTGAGAGTGGTGACAAGAATTCTGGCTTGTTTTACCACTCTCTAGATAAAGGTATGCATAATCCTATTACCTGTCAGTTTTAAAAGTAGGTACATCCAAAGAAGTATGCACCTATGTGAACCAGGAAATAAGTGACAAATATAGCAACTTCCCTTGCCATTGCCCCAGCCTAGAAATGCTGTGTCCCATGGGAGAAAGGATATATAAATTACAGGATGTCCATAAAATAGTGCATTGTACAATGGTCCAAACAAATGACAACAGCAGCTACATCCTGGTGGTAAACCGTGAATTCGTTGTATTGAGTGAAAGAAGACCGACCCCCAAAGTAGGCAACGTCTTTCTAACGTAAGGAACTAGATGATTGACCAGAGAAGGGCAGAGAGGGCGGAGGTCCTGACCAGCAGGGGACAAGTAGGGCTACGGATGTGTGGGCACTGTTTTGATGTAGGCTGAGTCACGTGGCTGTTTGCACTACAATCCATTGTTATTTGTACGCTGTTAGTGGTTTATGCTCTTTGCGCCATCTGCTATTTTCACAACAGAAACAGTGTACTCGGTGAGTTCCAAGCCAGCTAGAGGTACATTGTGCGTCTGTTTCAAAAAACAAAACAAGCCAGATGGTGGTGCCTTTAATCCTAGCACTGGGGAGGCAGAGGTAGGAGGATCTCTGAGTTTGAGGCCAGCCTGGTCTACATAGTGAGTTCCATGACAGCCGGATCTACACAGAGAAACCCTGTCTGGAAAAACCAAGAGGAAAAAAACCACAAAAAACAAAAACCCACCCTAAAATCTTTTAGTTATTTTAGGGTGTGCAGTGAATTAATTTTTATTTCCCTAATATGTTACTTTTTTGTTACTGTGATAAATACCATTTCCACAGCTACATCCAGAAGGAAGAGTTTATTTGGGCTTATGGTTCCAGAGGGATAAGAGTCCGCCTGGTAGGGAGGCATGGCAACAGGAAGGCATAGTGGGTGGAACAGGAAGCTGAGGGTGCCACATGGCAACCAAAAGCACAGAACAGAGAAAGCAAACCGGAAGTGAGAGTGTTTCCAAACTTTCAAAGTCCACCCCCAGTGATATCTTCCTCCAGCAGGGCTGGACCACCTACATCTCCCCAGACAGCACCACCAACTGCTCAGATACCACAGCCAATGGGAGTAAGCCAGTAAGCAGCACTCCTTCATGGCCTCTTTATCAGCTCCTGCCTCCAGGTTCCTGCAAGGCTTGAGTTCCTTCCTTAGCTTCCCTCAATGGACTATGACTCAAGATATATAAGCCAAATAAGCCCTTTCCTCCCCAAGTTGCTTTTGATCCTAGCAATGATAATCTTAACGAAGTAAAGTTGATTTAGAGCCCTTTAGATATATATTCAGGAGTGGCACAGGGGGCATATGATAGCTCTATTTTTAGATTTTCGAGTAATCTGTGCTAACCACTGTTGTATAGTATTTTGTTTGTGTTCTGACAAATAAAGCATGCCTGGAGATCAGAGGGTGGAGCTAGCCACTGGTTAACCATAGAGGCCAGGCTGTGGTGGCACACACCTTTAATCTAGCACTGGGGAGGAGGAAGCAGGAAGATCAGGAGTTCAAGGCCACCCTGGGCTACACAAGATTGAACCCGTCTAAAAGAGAAACAGAGCCAGTTGGTGGTGGCTCACACTTTTAATACCCAGCACTAGGGAGGTGGAGACAGGAATACAAGGTGAGTGGAGACAGGATCTCAGCCCCATTCAGTCTGAGGATTTGTAGAGACAGGCCGACCCATTGGGTCTGAGATTTTGTAGAGGTAAGAAGTCTTTGATGGCTAGCTGCTCTGCTTCTCTGATCTATCAGGTTTCACCCTAGCATCTGACTCTGGGCTTTTATTGTTAAGTCTAAATAGATCCGTGCTTCAAACTACATTCTTGTCAGCTCTGTAAAAGGCTTTGGATCCTTGACAGTATATGTTTCCCGTGCTGAGATGTGAGCCTAGGGCCTCATGCATGCTAGGCAATTGCTCTACCACTGAATTATATTCTCAGCCCATTTGACAGGTTTTTTTTGTTTGTTTGTTTGTTTTGTTTTTGCTTTTTACCTGATGATAGCCATTCTGACTAGGGTAAAGTAGAATCTCAATGTCACTTTGGTTTGCAATTCCCTGATAGCTAAGTGTAGTAGAATATTATTTTAAGGTGTATTACTTTTGTTTATATTGCATTTATTTAACTCTGCGAAGCCATGTTACTGTGCCTGTGAAACACATCTGATGGTCTAATAAAGAACGGAATGGCCAATAACAATGCAGGAGAAAGGATAGGTGGGGCTGGCAGGCAGAGAGAATATATAGAAGGAGAAAACTGGGATTGAAAAGGATTGAGCAGCCAGAGAAGGAGGAAGACTCCAGTGGCCAGCCACCCAGCTACACACACAGCAAGCCACGGAGTTAAGAGTAAGATACAGAAGTAAAAGAACAGGAGAAGCCCAGGGGCAAAAGGTAGATGGGATAAGTTAAAGTTAAGGAAAGCTGGCTAGAAACTAAGCCAAGGTAAGGCCGTGCACTCATAAGTAAGAATATTTGGGAGCTGGGTGGCGCCCCCCTACCCCCAAAGAGCCAAAATAACCACAGCTAAGGATGCGGAACATTTTTTCATCTATCTGTAGGCCATTTTTACTTCTTTTGAGACTATGTTCAAGCCATTAGCCCATGTATGGATGATTTTTTTATGTTTAATTTTAATATTTTGCATATTCTAGATATTAGTTCCTGTCAGATAGTATCTTAGTTTTGTTTCCTGTTGCCGTGATAGTATACTCTGACAAAAGCAACTTAGAGGGGAAAATATTTATCCTATTCATAGTTAAAAAGCAGAGAGGAGGAGATTAATGCATGCATGCTTGTGTTCAACTCACTTTCAACACTTACGCAGTTCCAGATCCCCTGTCTGGTGCCACCTGTTCAATTAATAAATATAATCAAGACCATCCCGACAGACATGCCCACAGGCCAGCCTCATCTAGCAGTCCCTCGTTAAGGCTCTCTTCTCAGGTGATCCTAGATTGTGTCAAATTAACAACTAGAGCTAACCATCACAAATGGATAGCTGGGAAATTTTTTCTCCCATTCTGTAGCCTGTGTTCTTTCTAATCAGGACTGCTTAAGCTACCTGGAGTCTTTTGTGGGTCCATATGAATTTTACATTTTTTTCTTTTCTATAAAGAATGCCATTGGACTTTATTTATTTATTATTATTTATTTATTATTTTTATTTTTTCTCTTTCTCTCTCTTTTAAAAATTATATATATATACTATATATAATTATTATTATTTGGGGTTTTTTATTTTGTTTTGTTTTTTCAAGACATGGTTTCTCTGTGTAGCCCTGGTTGTCCTGGAACTCGCTCTGTAGATCAGGCTGGCCTGGAACTCACAGAGATCTGCCTGCCTCTGCCTTCTTTGTGCTAGGATTAAAGGCATGTGACACCATCGCCTGGCTAAAAATTGTATTTTTAGACAGAGTCTCATGTGACCCAAGATGGACTTGAACTCATTGTGTAGCCAAGGATAACCCTGAGCTTTTGATCCTCCTGCCTCTGTCCTCTGAGTGCTGGGATTGCAGGCATGTGCCACCAGGCCCAGTTTGTGCCATTTTGGAGACTGAACAGGACAGTGTGCATTTCAGACAAGTACACTGTGAACTGAACTCTGTCCCCAACTCCTCCTGTATTACTTCTGATGATACAGTAACTTTCACAATGTCCATTCTGCTGATCTATAAATAGACAGATATTTCCAACTTTAAGTCTTTCACCAATCATTTCAAGTATTCCCAGGGATTTCTTCTTGAGGCTCTTGTGAATAGGATGGCTTTTCTGATTTTTTTTTTTTTGAGACAGGATATGTAGCCCCAGCTGGCCTGGAACTCTCTTTGTAGACAGAGACCCCGTGCCTCTGCACCCCAGTGCTGGGATTAAAGGTGTGCACCTCTCTACCAGGCTTGCCTTCATCTTGTAACTGTGGGCCTTCCTTTACTGTGCTTAGGATTCCTTGAAGTGTTTCTGCAGAGCTGGCTTAGTGATCACAGGTCACTTTATTTGGGGTTATCTCGGTGCTCTTGATTTGCCCATCCATTTGACAACACTTTTGCCAGACATAACAGTGTTGTGGGGCAGCTATTTAGTTTCAGGGCATGAAAGATCTCATTCTCTGTGTTCCTGGACTTCAAGATTTTCAGAGAGAAGTCTAATGTCATTCTTCAGAGTTTGCCTCTGTAAGCTTAAAAAGGCCTTTTTAAGTGTTATTCATGTATTTTTAAGTCATATCACTTTAAGTATAAAGTGATTTTAAAGTATAAAATTGTGTGTAAAGTTCTCTTCTGTTTGTGTCCGTTTGGGACACTGTGTCTCTTGCGTTTGAATGTCCATGTCTTTCCCCAAGTTTGAATAATTTTCTGCTATAATTTCTCTAATTGTCTGTGCCTCTGGTCAGTATCCTAGCACCTCTTGTACCTCATGGGTTCTTAGGTTTGATCTTTTGACCATGTCCTCAGTGTTGGCATTCTGGCCCACCCCTTGGGGACCCACCCTGAGTAAATCCTCCTTTAAGGAAAAACACCTCCCTTCTTCCTCTTCCCCTTCCTCCTTTTCTGGCCATGGAGTGCGCATACCTTCACTTTCCCTCTTTCCCTTCCTTTTCTCTTTCTTTCTCTCTCCCTTTCCCCCTATTTCTCTCTCCCTTCTCTCCTCTCCTCCTCCTCCTCCTCCTCCTCCTCCTCCTCCTCTCTCTCTCTCTCTCTCTCTCATAATCAACTCGCCACGTGGACGTCCGCTGTGCCTGCATGGCATGCCTCAACCCGCCACAGGGCACCTTGGTCCAAGGCCTCCCGTGCATCGTATCATTCATTACACCCAGGGTTTGGAGATATGTTCATATTTGTTTACTTTTCCCCCATGATTTGTCTCCATATAATATTTTCTCAGTTTCATCCTCCATCTCTAATCTGCATTCCTCTGCTTGGTCTAGCCCACTGGTGATACTTGCCATTTTGTTTTTATTTGATGAAGGCTTTCTCTTCCAAATGTATTTTGTTTTTCAAAATATGGATTTTATTTTTGTTCATGCTACTGAAATTCTCATCCACGTTGCTGACTTTGTCATCTACTTTATCAGTTGACTTTTTTTCCCCTTATTTAATTATTTTTTGTTTGCTTTTTGAGACAGGTTCTTATGTAGCCTAAACTGGACTCCTTATATAGTTAAGGGTGACCTTGAACTTATGATTCCCCTGTTCTCACCCTCTAAGTCCAGGATTATAGGCATGTTTTTATGTGGTGCTGAGGATTGAACACTAGAGCTTTGTGCAAGCTAGGTAAACATTTAACCAACTGAGCCACACACATTCCAGGCTGTCAACTGGGAGTTTTAATCCTCTTTGAGGACATTATCATTTTGAAAACTAGTTGTTTTTGTTGTAGTTGTGGGTATTTTGAGATACAATCTCACTATGTAGCTGGCTTTGAATTTGTAACAATCCTGGTGCTGGGATTATACAACCAGACTTTTAGGTTTTTGTATGGCATGTCTACAATTTCATTATCTTTGAATTCATGCTGTGACAGATTTCAGGCCCAGTATATACTGAATCCACACCAACACGCTGCTTTTCATTAAAAACAAAACTGAAACATGAGTCACCAGTTAAAACTACATTCCCACAGTGTGATCACAGGAAGATGTAATCAAACTGTCCTCCTGCTGTGTGCTGAGTTGATGAGACTTGGGGGGAAAAAAATCACAGGCTTTGATTCTAATAGCTAGAGCTCAACACAAAATGTTTTTGTATTTTTTTTAATTGTTGTTTTGGATGTGATGCAAGACACTTTTGTACCAGATAAAATATGGCCATTCAAAGAAAAAATGTAAACAAGCTACAATATCCAAAGACTTGAAAACAAATGCAGCTGAGTGTGCTGTCCCTTGGCTTTGAACTTTGTCTTCTCCTGGTTTCCAGGGGCAGCAAAGAGAATAGCAGTTGGGTTTCTTAGTAAATTTGTTTCTTAGAAGCAGGTTTACACATAACCCAAGCTGTCCTTAAATCTAATATATAGCCAAGGATAACCTTTGACTCCTGATCGTCCTGCCTCTACCTCTGGAGTACTGGGATTATAGGCATGTGCCATGATGCTCAGCTTGGTAAACATGGATGTTTTTAGTGTGAAAGAAAGTATGTGAGTGTGCATGGTCAAGTGTATGTGTGCATGTGTGTAAAGGTCAGAAGACAAGCTCAGGTGTCATCTCCAGGAACGCTGCCTGCCTCCCTTGAGACTGGGTGTCTCATTGCCCCAGAGCTCATCAATTAGGTTAGACTGACTGGCTAATGAGCTCCAGGGAACTTCCTGTCTCCATCTCTCCAGCCCTGGGATTTCAAATGTGCCAGCACACTGACTGTGATGGCTAATTTTAGTTGTCAACTTGACTACATATGGAATAAAACCCAACTGCTGGGCACACCTGTGAGGGATATTCTTTCCTTTTCTTTTTCTTCCCCAACCACCGTTTTTTGTTTTTTTGTTTTTTTTAAGATTTTGAGACAAGGTCTCACTGTATAGCCCTGGCTGTCCTAGAACTCACAGATATCTGCCTGCCTCTGCCTGGGACTAACGGCATACACCACCACACCCAGCAATGAGGGGTTTTCTTTCTTTCTTTCTTTTTTAACGACCTCCACTTTGTTAAAATAAATATTTATTTTTTTATGTATTTTATGCAGAAGTTCTCTGTCTTCATGCACACCAGAAGTGGCCATCAGATCCCATTACAGATGGTTGTGAGCTACCATGTGGTGGCTGGGAATTGAACTCAGGAGCTCTGGAAGAGCAGCTAGTGCTCTTACCCGCTGAGCCATCTCTCCAGCCTGAGGGATTTTCTTAATCAGATTATTTGAAGCAGAAGACTCATCCTAAATCTGGGCCATGCTTTCTGGTGGCAGCCCACATACAAGAAGGACACCAAGTGCTGTCCTCCCTTTCTCTGGCAAGTTCATCTCTCCTGTCTCTGTGGCCAGCATTAAATAAAGCTTCTCCAGGTTCACAACACAGACTGAAGACCAGCAGCTCTCCAGGAATCCTCCAAGATTAGTGTCCAACTGAGGAAGCAGAGACATTCAGCTTTGTGGACCAAACAGCTTTGGAATTCTAAGCCTTTCTGTAGTCAGTCATCACTAGACCTCCCAGACCACATCCTGTGAAACAGTCTAATAAATCTCTTCTTAATATATATATATATATAGTCATTCAATATCTCTGTTCCTTTAGAGAAACCTAACTAATACACTGATTTTTTTTTCTTGTGAGTTCTTGGGGATTGAACACGGCTCCCCCTGAACGCAAAGCCAACGCTTTAACTAACTGAGACATCTCCACAGCCCTGATGATTTTTATGAATGTTTTGATGCAGGTGTGGTACTCTACACCTGTCATCCCAGTCCTGGGGAGGCAGAGGTTGGAGGTCCAAGAATTTAGGGTCATCTCAGGTGTGGTGAGACTCTGTCACTCACAAAAGTTTTCGTAGGGACTGGGGATATGATAGTTGGTAGGATGCTTGCCTTGTATGCATAATTGCATGATGTCATGGACTGAATGCCCAGCAACACACACACACACACACACACACACACACACACACGCAGAAGAAAAGATTTTGGTACAGGTGGTATTTTGAGCAGACCATTGTGAAGACATCAAAATAAATGAAGTTAGAGAAAACCAGTGGTAAAGGCTCTTCACGTGTCCCTTTCGTCATGTGTGCTGGCTCCTCGGCTTAGGCCTACACAAGCTGTACCACCCTCACTTGTCTCCTGACCCTCGGTTCCTCTTTCCTGGTGTTGGAACTTGAGTCTGCCTCATGTCTGCCCAGTCTCTCTTGGATCGATGTCAGTTCATTACAAAGTATTGAAGAGTGTGGGTGGTCATGTCTGGAAACCCTGAGTTTCAACCTTTCCTAGGCTACTACTGAGCAACTCCCGAAGCCTGGGGCGGCGTCTGGACAGGTGCTGTCCAGCAGAACTTGGGGTGGTGATGGACATTGTCTGCAGCTGCATCATCCACGGCAATAGCTACTGGCCACAGGTGACTGTTGAGTACCTGGAATGTGGCCAGAGTTGCTGACTGAACTCTTTTTAATTAGCATAGGAATTAATGAGTTTTATTATGGCATTTTTACACACAAATGTCATTATACCTTGTTCTCATTTGTTTCTCCCATTCCTCTGTTCCACCCCCACACCCCGCCACCCCAGCTGATTCCCTGCTCTTCCCAAGTCCCTCCTCCTTTACTTTCTTCTTTTTCATCTTCTCCTCCTCTGCCACCTTTTTTGTTTGTTTTTGAGACAGGGTCTCACTGTGCAGCCCTGACTGGCCTAGAACTTGCTATATAAACCAGGCTGGCCTCAAACTCACTGAGACCCACATGCCTCTGCCTCCTGGGTCCTGGGATCAAAGGTGCCATCCCTCCCAGCTGTGACTCCACTTCTTAAGTCCCTATATAAATTGTTTTAGGTTGCTTTGGTTGAAGTGTGTATGAAGAATCTCATGCTCCTATATGTGACTTCCACAGGTAGAGGGTGTTTCATGGGAGCCATGTAAATTTAGTTTAAAAAACACTCAAATGGGACTATGAAAGAATTTTAAAAATTGGTACAGAAATTACTTTAAAAAACAAAATAACTACAGCAACAACATCTGAAGTCTAATTCCATAGACTCCACTTGAAATTTTCAGTGCTTTGAGCATGAAATTGGGAGGAATAGGCAATAAAAATAACCCACTTAGCAAGAAGCAGTGATTCTTCAACCCAGCAATACTGAGGTAATACAAAGGTGGTGCATGCAGTCCACTTCATTCTGGTCGGGCTCTCACACACCGCTCTGCAGAGTTCAGCGCCTCTGTCGACAAGCTAAGTGCTCTTATGGGTGGTTTCTCCTCTGAGTAGACTCAAGAACAAAGCTCCTTGTTTCAGCTCCCAAGCACTGGAAAGACTTAGAAAGATTGGGAGGGAAACAAACCATGCCGGAGCGCTAACCATGCTGCCTCTTCGTGAGTTTGCCTTGAGGGGCTCCACTCTGTCACAGAGACACCCACTCTGGTGCTGAGCTGACAGGTGGGTAAGTGCTGACTTTGAAACCTCACCTGAAGATGCATCTGGTTTGATGCAGCCTGGCGTTCTTGCAGTAAAGCTATTTTCTTTATGTCTGACATGGTCACTGTGAAGCCAAGTGGCTGTGGCCACCAACACAGTCTCTTGGTTGGAAGGTGATGAAATCAGTAAACAAGCAAAACAACAATAACAGAACCCTGGATGTATCATTATGAACCACCTGCTTTAATGTAGAGGCAACCTACCTGCACAGGAGGAAAAAAAAAATGAAGACATGCTTATTTGTAGAAACACATGGGATACAGAGAAGACTATTGACGTGCAATGTCCTTGATTTGGGTCTCTACATTATCTTCCATTTAACTTTAAAGCATTTTCACATCACTTAAAAGATGAATTATGGGACAGCAAGATGGCTCAATGGAAGCTTGCTGCCAAGCCTGACAACCTAAGTTCAACCCTCAGAGCCCACACGCTGGAGGAGAACATCAGTTCCAGAAAGCCCTTCTCTGACCTCCACATATGCATTGCAGCATGCAAGCATGCTCTCAAATACAATGTAAGTAAGAATTTTAAAACTCTAACTTATAAGGTCCACATAATTTTTTTCCTGACTATTGGAATATTACAGTTTCAAGTAACAAAAGATAAAAGTAAAAACACTGCAGACTAAATCTACCAGTATGTACAGAGTGAACACATTTAATTACCACAGCCATTAGCAAGTCCTGATGTCTCCTCTTCAGCTCAGAACTCATTACCGAGCAGTCACTGAGGGCTCTCTGGGATCTCCCTGTTATCCACAATGAGGGTGTGGATGATCCCTTCTCTCCTCTTCCCGCTGCTGACTGCCTTTATGTAACAGTCATGGCTCCCAACACTGAAGTGTGTTTCAGTCCCATCATCTACAAACTCGCCCTAGGACAGCAAGGGAGGAAGCATTAGTGTTCCAGAAATCTCTTTGCCGGGGTACTAACACCATCTAAAATGGACTAGTGGTATAATGAGATAATATGTTGGTAAAACGTTAAGCGTTGCAGACTCAGCATTTCAAACTTGTGTTTATACACCTTTATGATTCTGTTATAAATTGAGAGTTCCTTTCTTTCCTTGTATTCATTAATTGTTTTGATTTTTGAAACAGGGTCTTACTCTGTAGCCAAGTTTAGGTTAAGCCAGAACTCACTGACCTCAGTCTCCTGATCCTCTCGCCTCCACTTAACTCTATCATTACAATGACTGTGATAGAAGTACTCTTGTTACGCCCACTTGACAGATGAGAAAACTGAGGTCGATGACTTGAAAGTGCCACTCTGCAAGGAGACTACTGTGGTGATATTCTATTTGTGCTCTAACAAATAAAGCTTGCCTGGGGATCAGAGGAAAAAGCCAGCCACTATATTAAACATAGAGTTCAGGCAGCGGTAGCACACGCCTTTAATCCCAGCACTAGTTAACCATAGAGGTCTGGAGGTCCATACAGACAGACAGGAAGTGATAGAGCTGGGCAGAAAGAGGAAGTGATGTAGCTGAGTGGAGAGAGGAAGTAAGAGGGCAGGTCACAGAAAGGTATATAAGCATGAGTATACAGGAAGTAGCTCTCTTGGACTAAGGATTTCCTAGCAGTAAGAACTTGTGGCTGGCTTGTTTTATCCCTCTGATCTTTCAGCTTTCACCCCAATATCTGGCTCCGGGTTTTTTATTAATAAGACCGTTTAGCAATTCTTGTTGCAGATTACTCTCAACCAGTTCAAAATTCCATTTCCTTTGGGGGTATAAGGTGGTTTATAATAAAATACACACTTAGTAACAAAAACCAGACACCACTAAATCTATTGAGCACTTGAAATGTGTCCACTTAGAAATGAAATCCATACCCTAAGTTTAAAATATATACTTGATCTGAAAGTCAATGTGAACCTATGAATGTACATAACTCACTAATAACTTCCTTTGTTGATTACATGTTAAATTTTAATTCCTTCCTTTTGTTTTTTGAAATAGAATCTTGCTGTGAGATGGTCTGTATGTCAAATGCTCTGATTGGTCAATAAATAAAACACTGATTGGCCAGTGGCCAGGCAGGAAGTATAGGCGGGACTAACAGAGAGGAGAATTGAGAGAACAGGAAGCTGAGTGAGAGAGACACTGCCAGCCACCGCCATGACAAGCAGCATGTGAAGATGCTGGTAAGCCACGAGCCACGTGGCAAGGTATAGATTTATAGAAATGGATTAATTTAAGATGTAAGAACTAGATAGCTAGAAGCCTGAGCCATTAGGCCAAACAGTTTAAACAATATAAGTCTCTGTGTTTACTTGGTTGGGTCTGAGCGGTTGTGGGACTGGCGGGTGACAGAGATTTGTCCTGACTGTGGGCCAGGCAGGAAAACTCTAGCTACAGAATCTTATTTTGTGGCCCAGGCTGACCTATAATTAACTATCTATGCCCTGGAACTCATGGTAATCTTCCTGCCTCAGTGCCCCAGTGTTCTCCCAGCCAAATGCTGGGTTTGCAGATATGAGCCTCCACCCTTGGCTTAATAATCTTGATAAATTGATTTAAATTAAACATTAAGATTAATTAACTTTAATTTTTTTTTAGCATGCCTGCTAAAATGTTAAAATCACACAGGAGACTCAACACTCATGGTTCACATTCTATTTCTGCTCAACAGCACGAATCTACAGAAAGAAGATGGGAAAAAACAGTGAAGAAGGAAGAAGAGCCTTAGAGTAGTGGTTCTCAACCTATGGGTTGTGACCCAGTGGGAAGGGGTCGAAAAACTCTTTTCATGGGTGTTGCCTAAGACTCTTGGAAAACACAGAGATATGCATTATGGAAAACACAGAAATTAGGCAGTAGCAAAATTACAGTTATGACGTAGCAACAAAAATAATTTTACAGTTGGGGGGTCAGCACACCTTGAGGAAGTGTATTAAAGGATTGAAGCATTAGGTTGAGGAGGCCTTAGAGGATAGACAGAATTCAAGGAAACCATGACCAATGCCTTAACACTTGTCTATGCACAGGCTAGGGAGCTCACTTAGCGTGTATAACACACTGGGTTTGGTCTCAGCACTGAAAAATCAAACAGAAAATACACACGCACCCTCCTCCACCCCCATCCACACCCCTTGACTATGAGCATCACGGAGGCCAAGCAGCTAGAGCTCTTGAAGGGAAGGGAGATGTACTGAACACTGACCCAGGCACATCTTTGGGTGCAGAGATCCCTACCACGTTTATACTGAGGCTTGGAAAAAGCTTTTGGAAGACAGAACAAGGGTTAGTCACACAATCCTGGTAAGTTGCTTCTTGGCTACTTGACAAGCATAATTTTGGTGTTACTGGTAGGGGGCACTTTGTTGCAGGTGTGTACAGACTGGGGCAGGCTGCTGGGCTAGCTCACTCAGGGAGCCCGAGCACTCTGTTGCAGGTATATACAGACTGGGGCAGGCTGCTGGACTAGCTCACTATCCACTCTGCTCTTCATCTGGACTATAGTTACAAGACGGAGACAACCGGATTACGAAGGACACACCGGTTTCCTGTCAGTTCCTATGGAACAAAGACATAGGTGCTGTGGATATCACTCTGTATAAATAAAATGCTGATTGGCCAGTAGTCAGGCAGGAAGTATAGGCAGGACAAGCAGAGAAGAGAATTCTGGGAACAGGAAGGCTGAGTGAGGAGACACTGCCAGCCGCTGCCATGAGTACCAACATGTAAGATACTGGTAAGCCACGAGCCATGTGGCAAGGTATAGATTTATAGAAATGGGTTGATTTAAGATGTAAGAACTAGATAGCTAGAAGCCTGAGTCATTAGGCCAAACAGTTTAAATAATATAAAAATCTGTGTGTTTATTTTTATAAGTGGGCTGCAGGACAGCTGGGATTGGCAGGACCCGGAGAGAAACTCTCCAGCTACACATAGGGGTGAACATGATTTTTACTGTATTTAAAACCGCTTTCCCCTCAGTGGTAAGTAGGGAACCCTGAAGCTTCCACGTGTTAAGTGAGTACTTTTCTCAAACACTGAACAACACTCCCAGCCCTTAAAAACACATCCTTAGTCCCATAAAACCACATTCTTTTCAGTTGTCCCAGAGAATTCCTCGAGGGTGGAGGAGATGTGATTGCAAAGTGCTGACTATCTAGAGACTTCCAGGGGAGGCATGGAGAAGAAGGACCACAGGTCTATTGTAGGCCCACAGTAGGAACCTGACCACATGCATGGTAAGGACCGCTCTTCTACAGGGGCCATATGGGCCTGGAGAGCTCCCTGCAACTCTGCATGAACAAAGCTTCTCTCAAGCAGTTTTATTCCAGGGAAGGGCTTAAGTTCTGGAGATAAAGCCCGAGAGACCAGGTTACACCTGCCAGGCTTAAGAAATGAAAAGGCATCCACCTTTGTGACTGTGGATTCCTACCTCCTCAGGGACAGAGAATTACGAGATCCAGTAGATTCGAAGTGATCAGCTGAGTAGTTCCCCCCAAACAACCTTTCCTCTCAGCACCTTAACTCTCCTTCCTACACCCGTAGTGGGAACAGCCACACCATGTGACGAGAGAGAAGGTGAGCAGAGAAGAGAGCTAGCTGCTCACCACTGCCAACCTTGGTGTTCCTCCCTGGAGCACAAACCTGAGCGGCAAGGACAGCACTTCCTGTGTGGCCGGAAGACCTCAAGACACAGGGAATTTCCTCTCAGAGGCTTCAGCTCCTGGTCCCGCATTCCCTGTGCCACCATGTTAATTCATTTCTGCTTGAAATTCACTCCTAAATTCATTTCACTCCAGGTCACAAGGATGCTGGCCCCTGACAGCAAAGCTGAGTACATTGGAGCCTGGATGGCTTTTGCAGGATGCTTGAGTGGGGAGTGTCTTTCCTCCTACCTTGACAACACTGGTCTACAAATTCCATGCGTCTTCTGGCATTTGTGACAGTGCCCTTTGTAGTCTACCTCCATGTCATCTGACACTGTGTACATCACTACTTCTTTAAAAACAAAACAAAACAAAAAAAACCCAAAAAAACCCTCACTTTTCGGAAAGTACCATGCACTTTGAGGATTATGTGCAAAGCCTTCCTACCCAAGTGTTATCTGCGGTCAGCAGCACCGGCAGCGCAGAGGGTCGAAAGCTTATCATCAGCTAGGAACGAGCACGGGAGGACAGCAGCTCTTGGGGGAAGGAACCTTTTCATGTGAACACTTCTCAGGATAAAGGCCTAACCAGGAGAGACAAGGTGTGGAGTGTGTGGCTGTGCCAGCTCAGACTGCAGATTGTCGTCAGACTCTCACTGCCCCAGGGACTGTCTGGAAAAGATTTTCAGAACTTAGGAGTCAAAAACAATTCCTATGATTTCTGGTTTTACTAAGATTACCTTGGTTAATTAGAAAATCACCAGAATTAGAACTTGGTTGTGGTGGTTCACACTCGCAACCATGGTGTTGCATAGGCTGAGGGGAGAGGACTGAGTTGGAGGTTAGCCTAGGCTACACATGCACTAGGAATAACTAAAGACTGACTTACCGCTGACTCTATTATTTCACCATTGCACCACACATCCATACTGTTTTTTTCTGTAAAAGTAACAACAGTTAAATGTCATAATTCTATAGTCAAAGTGAACTTGTTGTATTTGTTTTCATTTGTATGTGCATGGGTGTTTTGCTTGCATATATGTGTACCACATGTGTGCCAAGTGCCCACAGAGGCCAGAAGAGGGTGCCAGATCCCCCTGGAGCTATTTATCTTAAGAAAAGAAATACCTGGACATGATGGCACATGCCTGTAACTCCAGCACTCAGGAGGCAAAGACTGGAAGATGACTTTGAAATTCAGATCCTCCTGTCTCTACCTCTCTGGGATTACAGCCATGTGCCATAATAAACCAGTTTATTGTGTGTAGTGGTAGAACTCAGGACTTCCTGAATTCTAGACAAGCACTCTATCAAATGAACTACATTTCTGGGCATCCTTTCTCCTCTCCTCTCCTCTCCTCTCCTCCCCTCCCCTCCCCTCCCCTCCCCTCCCCTCTCCTCTCCTTTCCTCTCCTTCCCTCCCCTCCCCTCCCCTCCGTTCCCTTTCCCCCTCCCCTCACCCCACCTCTGTCTTACTCTGTAGTACAGGCTATCCTGGAGCTCACTATGTAGATCAAGCTGACCTCGAACTTGCAGCCAATACTTCTGCTTCAACCTCTTGAGAAGTATGATTATAGGCATGAGCTACCATTCCTGGCTTGATAAACTTTTTTCATTTAAAAAAAAAAAAAAGCTGCTTTGTTAATGCATGTCTTTAATCCCAGCACCTGGGAGGGAGAGACAGGTTCTAATCTCTTAAATCTCTATGAGTTTGAAGTCAGTCAGGACTGTACAGTGGGACCCTGCCTCAAAGGGGTAGGGGTTGGGCACTGAAGAGAAGGCTCAGCAGTTAAGAACACTTGATGCTATTGTAGAGGACCCAGGTTTATTTCCCAGCACGCACGTGATGGCTTATAACCCTAGGAGATCTGGTGTCCTCTTCTGGTCTCTACAGGCACCAGGCATGCAAGTAACACACATTCATACATGTAGAGACTCACACATACACATAAAATAAAAACGAATAAACAAACTTTTTAAAAAGTCACTTTAGCTGGGCAGTGGTGGCGTATGCCGTTAATCCCAGCACTCGGGAGGTAGAGCCAGGTGGATCTCTGTGAGTTTGAGGCCAGCCTGGGCTACCAAGTGAGTTCCAGGAAAGGCTCAAAGCTACACAGAGAAACCTTGTCTCGAAAAACAAAAAAAAAAAAAAAAAAAAAAAGTCACTTTATTGGCTACCCACTACATCACTTTATTCAGCCAGATGGTGGTGATGCATGCCTTTAATCCCAGCATTTAGGAGGCAGAGGCAGGTGGATCTCTGTGAATATGAGGCCAGCCTGGTCTACAAAGTGAGTTCCAGGACAGCCAGGCCTGTTACACAGAGAAACCCTGTCTGAAAATACAAAAAACAAAACAAACAAACAAAAAGCCACTTTGTTCAAAATTGCCATAATATCTAATATTTTGTATGCTAATCTAAAAGTTTTTAAGAATCAATAAATAAAAGCTACTTACTAGCATTCAATTTAACAGCAGAATGGAAAGGCATGGTGTGGGAGCCAGTTCTCGGGTTCCTCGTGGCTTTACCCAGCAGATCCACATAGAGGATGATTAGGACCACGGGCCTGAGTGCAGGTGTCTGAGATGGTCTGCACTTCGCTGTGCTGGGGGAAGAGGTCATTTGCTCCACCCCTTGGTGTCTCTATAAACACCCTGGGGCAGAGACAGTCGGGCCCGTTGGAATAGGTTCCAGGCCCTCTCGAGGCTATCCTTAATTTTCTATCTGTTTATCTCCGCGATATTCTCCACAATAAATCCTTCTATCTAATATTTCCTGCTGCTCACACTCAAGAAAACTCTGGGGAGCTGTGGGGTTGGTGGGTAAATGCCCCACAGCATGGACATATATGTATTCTCAATACCTGGTACTGCTACACTAACTGCTATTTTTGAGATAGTTAATAAATATTATCTAAATAAATAAATCAGAGAATTAATACAATCATAATAAATTCGATTAGCATTAGGAGCAGGGAGTAGTAAGGCTAACTAGAAGCGAGGAGGCTAGTTTAAAAAATCTACTGGGTAGGAGAGATGGATCGGCGGGTAAAACAACCGCCATGCAAACACAGGAACTTGAGCTGGAATCCCTGGAACCCACATAAAGCTCCGATGGGGATCTTGGGCCTGTAGTCTCCATCCTCCTATGGTGAGGTGGGAGTTGGAGGCAGGAGAGTCCCCTAAGGCTTGTGGACTAGCTAGCCTGTTGTATTAGTAGCAACCAATAGAGACGCTGTCTCAAACAAGGCAGAAGGCCAGGACCAACACCTGAGGTTCTCCTGACCTCTACATAGCACCTTAGCATGCTCACACACACTGTGCCCATGTACATGTACTACACATACATCGTACACACAAAATAGATGACACATATGCATTTATCCTAGTTAATGCCAGCTGTCAACTTAACACAACCTCTACTCAACTGAGGGAGCCTCAATGAAAGAATTTTCTCGATCAGACTGTCCTGTGGCCATGTCTGTGACAGATTGTCTTGATTTAGAATGGATTTGGAAGAAAGGGAGCTGAGAGAGCAAGCCCGCAAGCAGGGTTCCTTCATAATTCCTGCCTCCAGATTCCCACTTGAGTTCCTGGAATGACTTTTCTAAAGATGGAACGTAACCTGTAAGCTAAAAGAAGTCCTTTCTTCCTGATATTGCTTTGGGTCACAGTTTTTATCACAACAGAAAAAAAAAAGGGATAATATTATAATAAAAACCTCCTTTAGCTGGAATTGATGGTTTTCACCCAATGAAACCATATACTCATTACCTACAAAACAAAAATCTTACCTTATTAATAAACCTTAAATTTCTAACTTTTTTGTTTGTTTGTTTGTTTGTTTGTTTTTTGAGACAGGGTTTGAGGCCTGTCCTGGATCTCGCTCTGTAGACCAGGCTGGTCTCCAACTCACAGAAATCCACCTGGCTCTGCCTCCTGAGTGCTGGGATTAAAGGTGTGCACCACCAGGCCTGACTGTTATTTTTTTAAAAGATTTAAAATTATTTTTCATGATACATATTCATAAGCATTTGTTTGTGAGTATGTGCACACCCCAAGTGCAAGTACCCTGGGAAGGCAGATGAGGGTGGCAAATCCTTAGGGTAGAGGTACAGGTGGCTTTGAGCCACCACATGTGGGTGCTGGGATCTGAGCTCTGAGAGAGCAGTGTGTGTGCTCGTAACTGCTGAGCCATCTCTCCCAGTTCCTGCTGTTGTGAGTTAGTGCCCATTTACTGCTGCCTCCACCTTGGCGCTTTGAGATGGTTCACAGTTTTATAATAATGATAGCATTGAAACCAGCTCTTGTCCATAGACATGCAAATGAATCTCATCTGGAAGTGGGTTAAGTCTCTGTTGACATCAAATAGTTTTCCATCTATTTGCAAATCCATTTCAGCATTTCTCAGCACCCAAGTATATATGTACTAATTGCATGTGCACACATGTATGTAAGTATTACTGTCTATGTGTATATGTTGGGGTTTATTCCATTTTTTTCCAGTTTTTTGTTTTTTGAGGGTATGTTTTTGCTTTTGCTTTCATCTTGGAACTGGGGATCAAACCCAGGGCCTTGCACATACTTGGCAGGTGCTATACCACCGGCCTACATCTTCAGCTTTATGATTTGTTTTGAAATTCTCTTTTGAACTGGCCCTTAGCACCCTTCTTTGTTAAATAATGAGAGAAATAAAATTCTTCACGTTTATGTAAAAATAAATTATTCTCCTGACAAATAAAACAAAACAAAAACCTTGAGGGTTGGTTGAATATTGAATGATAATCTGCTCACATGGATGTATGAGAAAAAGGGAGCTCATGCATTCTTTCTCCTATTCAAATCTCCCACTTAACTCTATGGAGAGAATAATTAAATAGTCACTATAAAAATCTAATATGGCGGGGCTGGAGAGATGGCTGAGAGGTTAAGAGTACCGACTGCTCTTCCAGAGGTCCTGAGTTCAATTCCCAGCACCCACATGGTGGCTCACAACCATCTGTAATGAGATCTGGCACCCTCTTCTGTATACATAATAAATAAATAAATCTTTAAAAAAAATCTAATATGGCCTGCATAGGTTCAAGCCAGATGGGGTTACAGAACTGAGAGGGGGAAGTGGACACAATCTCCCATCCCCAAACAGGAAGTGATTTCCAACTAACAACTGCTTGCAAAGAAAAGAAATCAGTTTTCTCCCAATGGCGTCTCACTGGCTGTATAAACCACACTTAAGGGTAGGTCCACAGCCAGCACTAGACAATCAACACAAAACATACTCAGTGATGTTCTTATAGATTTGTTGTCTCATATTGCTTTGTCTGGGTTTTTAAAAAAAATCTTACAGTCTTTTGTTTGTATACTATGGTTTCCAATTTTGTGTTTTTATTGATTTTGTTTGTGTGTTTCTCTGTGTGTGTTTCTTGTGATTTTTCCAATTTTTAAATTCTGTTTGTGTTTTTTATTTACTTATTTGTTTTCTAAAGAGATAAAGCATGGAGTTGGATGGGTGGGGAGGTGGGGAGGATCTGGGAGAAGATGGGGGAGGGGAAACTATGATCAGAATATATTGCAGAATATATTTTATAAATTTTCAATTAAAAAAAAATCCTGGGGCTGGAGAGATGGCTCAGAAGTTAAGAGCACTGACTGTTCTTCCAGAGGTCCTGAGTTCAATTCCCAGCAACCACATGGTGGCTCACAACCATCTGCAATGAAATCTAGTTCCCTCTTCTGGCCTGCAAGGATACATGCACGCAGAACACTGTATGTATAATAAGTAAATAATTCCTTTAAAAAATCCAACCCATTCTGCAGGAACAGCCCGACTCACCCAAAACAATTCTAAAGTTCTCGCCATCCAAGTGCAGTACCCAGGTGTTGGTGGTTTTTGATCTGTTCTCTACATACTTTACGAAGCTTTTCCTCTCAATTTCCAAGATATATTTAAAAACATAACCTTTGTCAGAAAGAATATGTATGGTGGCTTTGGTTTTTGCAGCTCCAACATAGAAGGTTTCTTTGCCCACCAAATTGAACATCCACTCTTTTCTTATCTCTTCCTAGACGATAAAATAGAATAGGTTAAAATATACAAATAGAGGGAATTTTAATATTTAACATTTAAGAAATAATAAAAACTTCAAGGTGTTTGTGGTAGTTTTGGTTTGGTTTGGTTTGGTTTTTTTGAGACAGGGTTTCTCTGTATAACAGGCCTGGCTGTCCTGGAACTCACTTTGTAGACCAGGCTGGCCTCAAACTCACTGAGATTTGTCTGCCTCTGAGTACTGAGATTAAAGGTGTGTGCCACTACCTGATTGTGGTGGTTTGAATAAGAATGGCCCTTATAGGCTCATATATTTGAAAGTTTGGTCACCAGGGGGTGGAACTATTTGAAAAGATTGTAAGGATTAGGAGGTGTGGCCTTGTTGGAGGAAGTGTGTCACTGGGGGTGGGCCTTGAGGCTTCAGAAGCCCAAGCCAGACCCAGTGACTCACTCTCTCTTCCTGCTGCCCGTGGATCAGGATTTAGAACTCTCAGCTACTTCTCCAGCACCATGTCCTGCCATGCCTGCTGCTGTGTTGATAATGGACTGACACTCTGAAATGGTAATCAAGCCCTAATTAAACACTTTCTTTTATAAGAGTTGCCTTGGACATGATGCCTCTTTATAGCAATACAGCACTGACCAAGACGGTGATTAGAAGCCAATATTATTTGTACTTTATGAATTCATCATATCAAGTTTTTGTTTTGTTTTGTTTTTTAATCATTTTTCTGTGTGTAGTGGCACCTAACTTTAATTTCAGCACCTGCGAGGCAGTTGACGGTGGCTCTCTGTGAGTTTGAGACCAGCCTGTCTACACAGTGAGTTCCAGGACAGCCAGGGCTACTTAGACTCTGTCTGAAAAGAAAAGGCCATTTTAAATTTAAATACCAGATTTCATATTCTTGTATGTAATTATTCTCCTGTAACTACCACTAGATTGCTTTATACAGAAAAATAAATAGGTGAAAAACATAACCATTGTCAGAAAAAAAAGCCCCAACTTTATGTATGAAGAAGTTACAAATTACACCAATAAAACCAAGTTTCAGGGCTGAAGAGATGGCTCAGTGGTTAAGAGTGCTTGCTGCTCTTCCAGAGGATCCAGCTCCCACATGGCAGCTCACAACTGCCTATAACTGCAGACTCAGGGGATCTGATACCCTATTTTGTCCTCAGAGGACCCCAGGCACACATGTGCTGCACTTGCAAGCATACAGGCAAAACACCCTTACACATAAAAACAAATAAATAAAAAGTTTAAGAAAGCAAGCTGGTGTAGTCTTACACACGTTTAATCCCAGCACCGGGGAAGCAGAGACAGGAGGCTGTCTATGAGGTCTAGACCAGTCCTGTCTATATAGCAAGTGGTAGGACAGCCATAGAGAGATCCTGTCTCAAAGAGAGAGGGAGAGAGGGAGAGAGGGAGAGAGGGAGAAAAGGAGAGCAGGAGGAGGATGAGCTCTCTGTAGCACATTTTACAAAGTCACATTATGTTTCCCTACCTTCCCATCCACATATACAACTCGTTTTCCTGATGCGGTCCCATGTTCAAATTCAATCTTGTGGATTCCATCACTTAATATAACATCCCAAACAGCTACAACATCTGTCATTTTCCTTAGGCTATAAAGAGGGTAAAGGAAATAAAAATGAAGCCATTAAAATGGTCTAAAACAGTAATAGAACAGCCAATTCATCTTCTCAAGATTTTTCTTTTCTTTTTTCCCTTTCTCTCTCTCTCTCTCTCTCTCTCTCTCTCTCTCTCTCTCTCTCTCTTTCTTTCTTTCTCTCTCTCTCTTTCCTTTTTCCTTCCTTCCTTCCTTCCTTTTTTTTCTTTTTTGGACAGGGTGCTATGTATTCCAGGCTGGCTTTAACTTAGTATATGAGCCTGATGATCGAAGTTTGACCCCCAGAACTCACATAAGTGTGGAAGGAGAGAAATGAAACCACAAAGTTCTCCTCTGACCTCCACGTGTGCTTCATAATACACACCCCAACACACATGTTCACACATCATTAAAAAAAAGTCTGTGGTTTTATGGGATCTGCAGTGGCTGTGTTCTTTATTTGCTCAAAGCCATGTACTTTCCCCATAAATGTCAGCCTTCAGCTTTTCAAGTCATTGCTTATTTGAACCTGTTTTCAAAGGATATTGTCCTAGGCAGGCATGGTGGCACACACCTGCAATTCCAGCATTTGGGAGGTAGAGGTAGGAGGCTAGCCGGGGTTCAAGGAGACCGTGTCTAGAGCAAAGCAAACTACATCAAACCGCAACAACACAAAGACTTTGCCCTAGCCAATGGATTCACTGAAAAGTTGTAGTGTGTTCTGGTGGTGACTGATACAGTGGCTGGTGGCCCTGCCCTCCGTGGCAGGGAAGACCTAAAATTGCTGTGCAGAGTGACAACCCTGTTGTTGCTGGGCGCCTGGTATGGCCTCCCGACCACGTGTGAGAGAGCCCAGCCCCAGTGCCCTGGCTCCTGTTGGGTGGGATCTGCAAACCCCGAGACAGGAAGAGAGCTAGGTTGTCTCGGTGTCCCCTGACCAGGGCATATCTCAGTGGTCTGTTTGTTTCTTCTGTATTCAGATACACCGCTGCTCTGGAATGAACCAGTAAGAGGCCCGTGGGAACCTACTCCATCAAGTTCACTGGGACCACAAGTGGCTTCTGGTACAGGAACAGAAGAGTTGATCCTGACCTGTGCTGCCCCCAGCACACCAGTTCGAATGGCAGGAACAAAAAGAGACTCCATCTGTAACCCACTACCTTTTCACCTGGCAAAGGCCAATAATACAGGACCAGAAGGAAGCTGTCGAGTGTCCTTTTTAAATTTTTTCTAAAATTTTCCCTTTAAATGCATTTATTTCAAGTATATTTTAGGCCCCCCCTCCTTTAAAAATGTAACAATTAAAACAAACCACCAGGGCCTTGTGCTTGCCAGGCAAGCACTCTACTACTAAGGTGTATCCCTAGACCTTTTGGGATGTTTGTTTGAGATACGATCTCATGCACTTTCAGGGTTTTTTTTTAGACAAGTCACATGCTATAGTCCAGGCTGGCCTCAGCTTCCTCAGTGCTGGGATTGCAGATGGAAGCCACCATTTCTGGCTTGGTTTTTCTTTTTCTTTTTTTTCAATCTTTTATGTTTTCATCTTATTTTTCTTGCTTACCTTTTGTTTTGTTTCATATCTTTTAAAAGATTTGTTTATGTGTGAGTGCATGTGTATAAGTATGTATGAGCGTGTGTACCTGTCAAGTATTTCCTGTCACTTTCTATTTCTTTGAGGCAGGGTCTCTCCCTGAACTTGGATCTTGTGTTTTCTTATCTAGTAGAGAGCCAGCAAACCCCAGTGACCCTCCTGTCTGAGCTAGGGTTAAAAGTATGGGCTGGATGCCTGGTTTGTTACCTGGGCTTGGGGATTGGAACTCTGGTCCTGATGGTTATGCAGCAAGTGCTCTTAATGGATGGGGCATCTCTCCACCCTTATTAGTATAAAGGGGACATATAGGCACAGATATAGTAACAGTGGGTGACTTTAATCAGCCCAACTCTCATCATCAGTAGAGAGATCATCCAGACTAAAAAGCATGAAGCTTCAGAGTTAAAATGCACCATAGATCAAATGAACTTTAGAAACATCTATAGATATTTCTTTAACATCTGTGGAATACATTTTCTTCTCAGTAGCTCATAGAATTTCTTTAAAACGCCATTTTCTCGGCCACAAATCTTAACAAATACTACAGAATTGAAGTAATTTCTTTTTATTCTATCAGATCACAATGGAGTAAAACTAGGAATAAGCGGCAAGGCAAGAGCAATATACGCTCTTTTTGGAGACAAAGTCTTCTCTGTAGCCCAGGCTGCCCGAGAACTTACCATACAGCATTTCTCCCGACCCAGTCTCCACATGCTGGGACTACAGGCATGAGCTAACACATCTGGCTACCACGAGTACAGTCTTGAATATGTAGTGGGTCATTGATGAACTCAAGAAAGAAGACCTATGTCAAGCGTGCCTGAAATCCCATCACTCAGAAGGCAGTTAAGAGCACTTGCTGCTCTTAATATTTGATACCCAGCACCCACATGGTGGCTCATAACCATCTGATGCCCTCTTCTGACTTCTGTGGGCACAAAGCATGCACATATATACAGGCAAAATATTCACACACATAAAATAATCTAAACAAAATTTTAAAAAGAATTGATAAATGGGACTTTGTGATATTAAAAGCTCTGCACAGCAGATGATGCTGCAGCAGGGGAAAGAGGCTGCATATAGACCAGGGAAGAATATCTACCAGAATTTCACCCAACAGAGCATTAATATCCAGAACATATTAAGTTTTCAATAGAAAAATCTAAAAGACCAAATAATCCAATCAATAAAGGGGAAAAGTAGACAATTATCAAAAGACGAGATCTAAAAAGTGTTTAATAGGGCCAGGCATGGTGGTGAACACCTTTATGACTAGTGCTGGCCAGGCAGGTTACAGACTGAGACTATCTGAAAGAGGGAGAAAAAGAGAGGGAGAGAGGGAAGGAAGGGAGGGAGAAGGGGGGAGGAGGAGGAGAGAGGGAACTAACAATAAATACTGGTAAAGGAACTGTCATTGGGGATGTAAGGTAATGCAGCCACCATGGAAATCAGTATAGAATATGGAGGTGCCCCCCTCAAATAAACAACAGCAAAACAAAATCCCCCTAAACTATGTAGCTATAGGACTAATTATATGCCTGAAGGAATCAACTCAGCATATGCTAGACATACCTATACACCCATGTTTATTTGGACACTTGGTACAATAGTCACTATATGGAATAAGCCTAAGTGCCCATCAACGGGTAAATGGATAAAAAAAATGAAGTCTACATAAACACAGTGGAGCATTATTTATCCATGAAGAAGAATGAAATCATGCTGTTACCAGACAATGGCTAGGACTGGAAAAAAAACAAAAACAAAAACAAAAACCACAGTCTGAGGCAGTGAAACCACACCCAGAAAGACAGATGTTACATGTTGAATCTAAATGAAAACAAACAAACAAAAACCCAAAGCAAAACAGACCAAAACATAAGGCACAAAAGCAGAGACTAATTAGGAAAAGGAAGGGGACCTGCAGAAATGTGAATGGATGGGGTGAGGATGGGGCTTTGGGGAGGGATGGTCAAAGCCTTAACGCCCACTGCTAGAGTCTCTTGATAGGGTAACTCATAAAACCACAGGGAGGCAAGTTGCCTGGCCCCAGGGTCAGATGCTACAGAGGTGTGGGCATGGCCACCATAGATGGATGGCTTCAAGCTGTCCTCTGGCCTGCAATCTGGGCTGTGGCCTCACCTGTGCATTTGTGGCCTATGGATCACTTTGCAAAGCAGCGTGTTGGGTCTGATTCCTCAGACGGCAAAGCCTTGCTCCTGCAGCAAGCTTGGGGACTGGAAGCTCTGGAAACTTGCGCGTGGAACAGTACAGGCTGCCACTTGCCGTCCTGCGTACTTGACCCTACCGGTGTGACTGTCTAATCTAATGCTTTATTCTCTGCACAAGCTTTCCTCACAGCCTGGACCCCAGACATCACCAAGTCCCACCCTGTGAGCAATGCCCAACAACAAACGTTGCTAAGGGCGGTCTTCACAGGGTGCCTGGCTCCGTTGCTGGGGTGAAGTTGGTGGGCAAAACTCCAGGCCCCGTGCTGCTCCCGAGGAAGGTAAATCTGCTCGTGACATTGGTTCTCAAAAACTACTGACGTCCCCTCTCCTCCTTTTTCCCCCCACTCCCCATCGTGGTACTGGAGATTGGGCCGATGTTCGCTGTCTCATAAATCGCCCAGATTGGCTTTGAACTAACTCTGTAACCCAGACAGACCTCAAACTTGCAATTCTCTAGAGCTCATTCTTTATTTCTTTAAAAGCCCAGTCTACTTAAGGTGGATTTTGTGCTCACATCTCTGTGTGAACTAGCCCTTGCCTTCTCTTTATTCCCATCCTTAAGGATGCAGGCAGGTTCCTTGTTGCTAGATGCGTTCCCAAATGCCCTTCCCTCTGCCCCGACACATCTTTTCATCCCTTCTCTGAACTTCCACTGTGTCAGGTAAGTTGTTTTTCTAATGTCTTTTATTTATTTATTTTTAATTTTAAAAATCGAGTCTTGGTGGCTGGAGAGATGGCTCAGGGGTTAAGAGCACTGACTGCTCTTCTAGAGGACCCGAGTTCAATTCCCAAGCACCCACATGGCAGCTCACACCTGTCTGTAACTCCAGTTTCAGGGGACCCCGACACCCATGGCAAAAACACAAATGCACATAAAAATAAAATTATATATATACATATATATGTGTATATATATATGTGTGTGTGTGTGTGTGTGTGTGTGTGTATAAAGGCATTGGCCACTATGCCTAGCCAACCTTATTTAAAAAAAAAAAAAATCAAGTCTTGCTGTGTCATCCATTCTGACTTGCAATTCACTATTTAACTCAGGCTGGCTCAGATTCTTCATCCCACCTTAGCCTCCCCAGTACTAGGATTACATCTGAATGAAGAATAGGCTTGGATAGTATTAGAGCTCAGGACATACCACCCCCAAAATATTACTGTAGGAGAGTAGGGCATTCTGAAGATGTTTTTGGCATATTTTGAACTTATTTTTGTATGTCTGTTAATTAAAAAAAAAATACCAGCATAGCCACCTTATAAAAGTAATGAATGTGGAAGTGAAAGCCTGATACCAGAATTTATTTTTTTTTGAACTTCTTGAACTTAGTGAGAAAACTACAAAAAGATTTTGGTTATGGATTTATCATCATATTTGGAAGGCTAGTATCAGAATTTATTATTTGAATTTTGAGACTTAAGAAATGAAATGCACAATAGAGATTTCATTGCAATGAGACAATTTCGAGTTTATAGTAATGACCTAGGAACTGTATGCTGGAACTGGGTTAAAAATGGAACTGTTTAAATGAAGAAATTTATTGTTTTTACCTTGACTCAAGATGCAGTTTTGTGTATGCATATATGCTGGTGATTCATGTATTGTTCTATTTATTGTTTCTACCTTGACTCAAGATGCAGTTTTGTGTTTGCATATATGCTGGTGACTCATGTATTGTTCTATGTTAAAAATGCAATTGTTTTGTGGAAAAAAATAAATAAATAAACTTAAAAAACAAAACAAAACAAAACAAAAAAACCAAACCAACACATAGATGTGTTGAAAGTCTAAAAAAAAATAAAAAAAAAAAAAAGTAATGAATGGTCCCCAGACAGTAGGCCCAACAACAGAATAGACACATTCGAAGGGACTGAGGGCTTCTGAGGGCCTAGCAGATTTGAGGGCTCTGGTCATCTTAACGCTGGTTAATGCTGGTGTTGTTTCAAAATTTGCATGTTGAAACTTGACTCCCAACACAAGTATTAAGAGGTGTGGCCTTTAGGAGGTGATTAGGTCACGAGGGCTCTGCTTTCATGAATGGGATTAGTGTCTTTATAAAAGATGTGACAGGTTCCTTTTGCCTCTTCCACTGGGCGTATGTTTTGGAACCAGGTCCTGTTCTGCCTGGCTCAAAATATGCCCATCACTGAGATGAGTTTTGTCAGAGACGATTCTAGAAGCGTATGAAAATGAGAGGGCAAATTTTACATTTGCCTCCTTGAGTGTATTAGTGACCAAAGTGAAGCAAACAACTTACAGGAGGGAACTGCTGACTTTGGCTCAGGATTCCAGAGGTACCAGTGTGCCGCGGCAGGGTCAGTGTGGTAGATGGAGCACTTTACACCTTGGTCCCCAGGAAGCAGAGCAGGCAGCTCACATTATGACAGACTAGAGACAGAGAAAAGAGGGTACAGGAAGAGGCCAGAACAAGACAGCATCCAAGGACATGCTCCCAGTGACCTACATCCTCCAAGTAGGCTCCATTTCTTATTTTCCATCCCCTACTGATAAAACTATGATTTACTGTGAATCATCGGGGGATTATTCCACTTATTAGGTCAGAGTCCTCATGATCTACTCTGGAAACATCACACTGAGAGTTGCTTCACTAATTCTCTAGGCATTTCTCAGTCCAGTCAAGCTGACAGTGAAGATTATAACCATCACAGAGAAGACAGACTTTAGGAATATTTATAGACTGGAGCATGGAGAAAAGAGATTAAGGGCTAGGAAGTAATTGGTGGTTTAGGCCTTCATGATCAAACTTTAACAAGTAAAGTTTGTGATCAAACTTGAACAATTACAATGACCCAAATCTCAGCTCTGAAATTGGTGATTATTTATTTATTTATTTATTTATCTATTTATTTTTGTTTTTTTGACACAGCGTTTCTCTGTGAAGCTTTGCGCCTTTCCTGGATCTCACTCTGTAGACCAGGCTGGCCTCAGATTCAGAGATCCATCTGGCTCTGCCTCCTGAGTGCTGGGATTAAAGGCATGTGCCACCACTGCCCGGCGAAATTGGTGATTTTTAAAACCAGTTAAAAGCATGCAACCAGAAATACATGAAGTAGGTTAAGTCTAGAGGGTTTAGTCTACAATTAAGTAGGTAAAACAAGTGAGGTGTGAAGCATTTGGTTTCATATGGATGCAGGAAGAAGGCACCATCTTTGAAATAGGCAAAACAAGCCCTCTCTTGACTCTCAATCTTCTGGCACTTTGGTCTGGGACTTCTCAGCCAGAACAAAGCAACAGTTTCTGTGGTTTAGAGATTATCTAGCCAAAGAGTTTGTTATAGGAATCGGGATGGGTCCCATCTTCCAGTTTATTTCTGCAGCATGATGATAATGTATGGAAAGATTGTCCCAACATTGGGATTGATGTAGCAGGTAAAGTTTAGAGGTGCTAAGTAAGTAAAGTCTGGGAGGGAAGACAGCTGACCAGAGGAAACACTCTGTTGATTAGGTTAATAGATCTTGAAAATGGATATGACTGAATTCCTCAGCAAATTGTGCTACAGAGATTCTGCTGGGCGAGCACTGCTTTGCTCCTGACCTTGCACTGAGAGAGTCCTAATAAGGAAGACTCCACTGCAGCCTCTTCTTTGTTATTTGTTTTTATTTATAGATCAGAGTTTGTAATAAATGATTCCTGGAAGAATGAAGAGGGGTGGTGGTATACAGAGTGGAGGTTTCCAGAGCTGGGACAAGGGTGGCTGACCCCTCCCCATACGACGTTGTCCCCTACTGAACTCCTTTTTAATCAAGTCCTTAATTCTGAAAAGCAACTCTTGAGTTGGGAGGACCAGGAAACCCTGTTGGGGTCACAGCTTACAGCTTAGTGAAGGATAATATTTTCTCATAAAATTCAAGGAATCTAGCTATCTTTTATAAGACTACTAAAACAACTGTGAAGTTCTTGCTATGTGCCTCTAGTTTTCATGGCAGCCCAGTGATTATATTCATTCTATTTTACACAGGGACCCAAAAGCCCTTCAGAAGTTACAGGCTTTATATTTGGAGTTATGCACATGGGATTTGAAATGTTTATGTTAAGAGAACACATTTGCAGAAAAATATTGTGCTTGCAGAAAAATTTGGGCTTAATACTTGGGGCTCATCACCCAAAATACAGTGAAATCTGCACTGGAATTGGACAAGGTGACCCGGGACTCCTCAGCTAGCTGTTTCCTCTCCCCATAGTTTCTGGTGTACTGGATTTGAGGAATCATCTGTGCTGCGTTTAGTATCTGTTCCACAGAGGCAGGCAGGACAGTTGTAGGAAGAACAGTCACTTCTTACCTGCCAGGACTACATGGCAGGAAATCATGTCTGAACAAAGCACCATGAAAGGTCTTGAACTTAAACACGAAACATTCTTGTTGCGGCTGATTGAGCTTTTGACTTTGTTCTGAGTTTCAGATTGCTTCCTTGTTTCTCGGGAGGTAACCAAGGGCTGTTCATCTTTAGAAGCTGCCTCTCACCAACACACACTCACACGGACACTACTGCCTTAAGAGAGAAGCTGGAAATACTTCCATCACAATAGGGTA
>CABHPQ010172967.1:0-30688 GCA_902168405.1 Peromyscus aztecus
GCTGTTAGGCACTTGTATGCAGAGGTTATATAGCTAACCTCTGCAAACCAAAGCAAAGTAGCTGGTAAAGAACTGAAAAATTAAAACCCTGTTTCAGGATTTCAAAACCTATGGACTGAACCAGGCATGGTAGCTTGGGAAATGAGACGAAGGAGGATCTATATGCTAAGTTCAGGTCCAGCCTAGGCAACATGAAAAAAATAAAAACAAGCTGGGCAGTGGTGGCACATGCCTTTAGTCCCAGCACTCGGGAGACAGAGACAGGTGGAAATCTGCAAATTCTAGGCCAGCCTGGTCTATAGAGTGAGATCCAGGACAGGCACCAAACAAACTACACGGAGAAACCCTGTCTTGAAAAACCAAAAAATAATAATAATAATAATAAATAAAACAAACTCCATGTTCTGCTATGTGTAGTGGTGGTACATGCCTGTAAATCAAAGTGCTCAGAAAGCTTAGGCAAGAGGTGTAGCATGAATCTTAATAGGTCTTATTAATAAAATCAAACCTGAGGGCGGTTATTGGGGTGAATGCTGGAAGATCAGAGAAGCAGAACAAGCCACAGCTTCCTCACCTCGCCAATTTCTCAGCTGATCTTGTTTCCTCAGACTGGAAGCCTCTGTGTCCTCATCCCAATGGATTTCAGCTGAACTGCTGCTCAAAAGCCTAAAAGCTTAACCAGCTCTAGTTCCTGGTCCTCACGCCTTATATACCTTTCTGCTTTCTGCTATCACTTCCTGGGATTAAAGGCGTGAGTCATCATGCCTGGCTGTTTCCAGTGTGGCCTTGAACTCACAGAGATCCAGACAGATTTCTGCCTCTGGAATGCTAGGATTAAAGGTGTGAGTGCCACCATTTTCTGGCCTCTGTATCTAGTGGCTGTTCTGTTCTCTGACCCCAGATAAGTTTAGGGTGCACAATATTTTGGGGAACACAATACCACCACAAAGAGGATTAAGAGATCAAGGCCAGCCTGGACTATGGAATGAAAATTTGTTTAAAAAACAAAACAGATCAACAAAAAAAAATTCAAAAAAAAAAAGCCTAGATATCTCTAATGTATACTAGGATTTACCTCAAAATTATCTGGGTGACTGGAGAGGTAGGTGGGAATATAAATGGGATGGGGAAGCCAAATGTTGATCCTTCTTGAATCTTCTTGAATATGTTGAATCCATTACAGCATTCTACTTTTGTGTGTGTGTGTATATATATATATATATATATATATATATAAAATATTTTTATTATCAGCTTTAAAAAGAATAAGAATTTCTCTCTCTAGTTGTTTATTTATGTTTTTATTTTCTGGTGGGGGTAGGAATCACACCTAGGGTCTTTATTTTATTTATTTTTTAATTTAACTTAAATTTAAAAAAATTTTTTTGGTTTTTTTGAGACAGGGTCTCTCTGTATAGCTTTGGTTGTCCTGTAACTTGCTCTGTACACCAGGCTGTCCTCAGACTCACAGAGACCATCTGATTAAAGGTATTCGCCAATATTGCCCGGCCACACCAGGCTGACCTCAAACTCACAGAGATCTACCTGCCTCTGCCTCCAGAGTGCTGAGAATAAAGGCATACGCCACCACTGCCTGGCTCCACACCTAGAGTCTTAAACATAGTAGGGAGTGCTTGAGCACTAGCACTATCCATCCGCACACACACGCACACACACCACAACACGCATGTGAGGGTTAAAGGACAACTGTCCGGTCAGTCCTCTCCTTCCACCATACAGGTGCTGGGAATTGAACTCAAGTTGTCAGCTTAGGTGGCAAGTGCCTTTACCTGCAGAGTCTTCTTGCCGTCCCTTCAGTAGCTATCTTAAAAGCAAATAAGTACAACTGTGTCCCCTCTGACAATATATTGCTAAGTTACAGTAAAAGTAATGAAACCATAATGTCAAAAGTCACTGTTTTTCAGTCACTGATTGTGTTCCAAGCAGCATGGTAATAAGCTGTTCACAAGCATCTTCTCACTGAAATTCCAACAGCTTTATAGGTAGACACCTGGTGGAAAGTGATGAGAACAATATTAGAAAAAAGATACAGCGTGCATGTTGAAATTTGAATATAAAAAGCTTAATAAAAATCAGTGCAGCCTGCTAGCAAGGCTGAGACAGGAGGATCAGTTGAGCCCAGGAGTTCAAGACCAACTTTGAGAATATAGTGAGATACTCCCCCCCCATTTCAAAATACCAAAACAAGTAAACACAAAACTTAATTATCTCCTATAAATAAATGCATGTAATTGTATAGTTTATATCACATGTCATAAAATTTTGTTTAGTCCCTTGGTCATTTATTTTTAGGAAGTTACTGACTTTTTTATCAGTGATGTCATATCAAGCAACCTTATACATATTTCTATATGTGTCTTCATTAATTTACAAGGATAAACTTTTTGAGAGGAATTGCTAGACCAAAGAGATTGTGCCAAATTTTAGGACTTTCATGTATATTGGTTGTAGAATACAAGAGTATCTGCTTTCTAACCTCCTTACCAAGCCTGAATAATTTAGCTTTTTGTAACTTTTCCTAAGATGGTCAAAAATGTCATCTGCTTCCCATGTGCTGAGACTACAGACATGCCACCATACTCAGCATCTTTGGTTAGTCTTATGTAGCTGTTTTGTTTTTATATTGAATAAAATGAGAATTTGGGGAACTGTTGAAGGAAGAGGTGTAGCACTTTTCTCTATATAGGCAAAAAGAATTATTCCTACTGTGGATGTAGCTCAGTTGGAGAGTGCTTACCTGGCATGTATAAAGTCCTAGGTTTGATCCCCAGTACCACATAAAACTGGGCATGGTCTTCCAAGCCTGAAATCCCAGGTGGAGGCAGGAGGATCAGAGATTCAGTGTCATCCTCAACTATAGTTTAAGGCTAGCCCTGAGACACATGAACCCCTGTCTCAAAAAAAAAAAAGAGAGAGAGAGAGAGAAAGAAAAGAAAGAAAGAGAGAGAAAAAAAGAAAAAGAAAGACTCCAAGCTGGAGAGATGGCTTAGCAGTTAAGAGCACTGGTTGCTCTTCCAGAAGATCTGGATTCAATTCTCAGTACCTACATGAAAACTCATAACCATCTTTAACTCCAACACTCTTTTTTATCTCGTTGGGCAGAGCATGCATGTGGTAGACAGACACGCATGCAGGTAAAACATCCATACACATATACACATGCAAAGCCAGGTATGGTGGTGCGTGCCTTTAATTCCAGCACTCAGGATGCAGAGGCATGTAGATCTCTCTTGAGTTTGAGGCTAGCCTGGTCTACATAATGAGCTTCAGGACAGCCAGGACTACATAGATCCTGTCTTAAAACAAAACAAAACAAAACAAAAACCCAAACAGGAAGAAAAAAAAAAAGGAAGAAAAAGCTCCTTTGTCACACAATACTGGTTAAGATCTTCTGTTTTACCCTTTGAGATGGTTTCTCTTACACTGCTCTATCAGTCCATAGATATCTACAGAAAAATAACTTTAGCCAAATTTCTAGAAACAAACTATGATCTGTATGTTTCCTTCTCGGTTTTGTCTGTTTGATCCAGAGTCTTTGTTAGGTATAAACTTATATAGTATTTCAAAAATCTATGATTTATAGCAAAGAAACACTATAAGCTCAGATTGATTGATTTATTTGGGGGGAGCTTTTCTCACTCTAGATGAGGAACTTTATCTATTTCATAAATGGCTTTCTGGCACTGACCTTTTTTCTTGTTTGTTTTATTTATTTTGTATGGAAGGTACACATGCTACAGTGTAGATGTGGAAGTCAGAGGGCATCTTGTGGGAATCAGTTCTCCCCTATCACTATGTGGGTCCTGAGAACGAAACTCGAGTCGTCTGACTTGGTGGAAGGTAGCTTTACCCCCTGAACTGCACTGTATATTGTAGATGTTTCTCCATGAGCCTTTCTGTTGCTCTTATCTTTTTTTGTACTTACCTACCTTTTTATGACTCCTTTGTAAACTTGTGAATTATTATCATCTTGATTTACTCCAATACTTTCAGATTATATCAGTTATTGCTTAATATATAAATCTAATTTCTCAGGTGCGAGACTGTGTGTGTGTGTGTGTGTGTGTGTGTGTGTGTGTGTGTGTGTGTGTGTGGTTTGTTATTTATTCCATGTGAATGACTGTTTTGCCTGCATATATGTATCTCTGCCTGGTGACCATGGAGGTCTCAGAAGAGGATATCAGATACCTTGGAACTAGAGTTACAAATGAGCCGCCACCTTATGGGTGCTAGGAACCAAACCTAGGTACTTTGTGAGAGCAACAAAAGCTTTTAACCTCTGAGCCATCTTTCCAGCCCTGGGGACTCTTTTTATGTCTATGTCTTTGGTAGGTCAAATATCAAGGTGTTCTTTTTGGGTCTAGGCTAGTAATTCTCACACTTTGGCAGTCATTAAAACCATGTTGACAACTTGTTAAAACACCAGTTTCTGAGCCTCACACGAGTGTTCCTCACTGTGGGGAGGAGAGACTGAAATTGTATTTCTGACACATTTTAGGCCATGCTAATGTTACAGGCTTCACATATTGAGAACAACTGCTTTTAGGGACTTGATAGCTGCTAAAATTGTAGCTACAAGGCAAAGATTTTGAACCAGGTAAGAATAAAGGTTCCAGGGATATTAGGGAAATTTATAAGAAGATTATGAGTAGTAGTTACCAATTCTGGCTTTAACTTTTGAATACAGAAAATGCCACCCAAGAGCTCACACACCTCAACTCTTTTTGCTAGGTAACTTTCTGAGCTCTAGGAAAAAAAAATATATCCTCAGATTGTTATGAACATATTTCTCCTGAATGTATATGAAGAGTCACAGGTCTGGATAGTCTCTTTTCCTAAAAGGACTCTGAGCCATACAGCTGACACTTAGTGCTTTCATGTATTTAGTACTGTTTTAAGGCTTTATATTATTTCATTAAAATTTCCCAGAAGCCCTGGAATAATATTAAGCCAGGATGGCATGGCTAGGCATGATAGATTCAAATCCTGGCAATCTAAGCGTAAAGCATGTGCTCAGAAGTGTGTGGTTAGACAAACAGTAACTTGGTGCTTCCAGTCCTTGAGACCTTGAAAGTTTTATTACTTCTGGAAGCTTGGTTTCTCACCAGGAGCTTGGGAACCATTAATCTAGTTTGAGGGAGATAATCTGACCTTCCAGAATTGTTCTTAAGAACAATACAAAGAAGTAAGAGTTCATATGAAGAACTTGAATTGAGTTTCCTTCTGGCTTTCTGGGTTGCATGTCTTCAAATCTTAAAAATTTCTGAGTATCTAGAGTATGAATCTTTGGAGAATAAACTTGATTTTTTTTTTTAAAACAAACCATTGAGAATTATCCAAGAAGTGTTCTTAGGATGATTTATATCATTTTAGAAGTGTGTTCCAAGGACAAAATCGAAGAGTATTGGTAGTGTAACATATAAGGGACAGAAAACCTGTATCCTGAACTCTGCAGGCATGACAGCCTGTATATAACAAGTAATTACACTTGCAGTTGGCTGATGTGGATAATGGATAGATAAACCCTAAAAGTCAGCTGTGTAAGTAGCCTGCTTCCCCACCTGTGAAACCTGCCTACATTCATGCATGTAAACAATTCTTGGCTCTAGTCTTAATAAATATGGGCCACAATTAAAAATAAACCTGAGGCTGAGGAGATGACTCCATCAGTGTCTGCTGTACAAGCCCGAGGACGTGAGTGTGGATCTCCAGGTTCACATAAAAAGCCGGACATGGCAGTGTGTGTTGCGTGCTTGTGATCCTGTGTGGGAGTAGAGCCGGACAGAAGCATCCCTGAGGCTTGTTGGCCAGCCAGTCCAAGCTCCAAGTTCAGTGAGAACAGCTGGGGAAGACACCAAACATCAACCTTTGGCCAACACACACACACACTCACACACAAATTTATGAAATTGGTAAGTCAGTCGTGTTGCACACCTGTAATCCTAGTACTCTGGAGGCAGAAGCAGGAGGATTAGGCGAATTCCAGACCTGTCTGAGCTATAAATCTCCCTTCCTCTCCACCCTTCCTTCTTTCCCCCCATACCCCACACACTGAAACCTTTCAAGCTAATTGTGTTGACAAACACCTATAATTCTAGCACTTGGGAGGATGATGAGTTAAATCCACAGAGCCTATTAGTGGATAAAGGCACTTGCTGCCCTACCTGAATTAGATCCTAGGGACCTGAATAGCAGGAGAGAACTGACATTTGCAAGTTTGTATTGTGGCATATGTAAACCACCTCCTGACGCCAAACAAACAGATAAGTGTGATTTAAGAAACAAACAGGCCAATGTTTGGTTCACACCTTTGATCACAGTGCTGGCAGGTGAATCTGTGAGTTCAAGGCCAGCTTGGTCTACATAACAAATTCCAGGCCTGCTGGGGTTACATAGTGAATCTTTATCTCAAAAACAAAACAATGAAATTGGTAAGAGAAGGACACATTATCATTAGAATAAAACTGTGGATGTAAACATTCTGTCCCAGTTCTTTCTACCCTAGCCATTAACTTTTTTATGAAAATATTTTACTTAATAATTTTAGAGATATACAATTACATTTTAAAGCACAGTTTTTGGTTGACTTTGGTGTATGCTTGTTTTCCCTGCATGTATATGTGGATGCCATGTATGTGCTTAGTGCCCTCAGAGTTCAAAAGGGTCATAAGATCCCCTAGATTGGAGTAACAGAGACTGTGAACTGTGGGTGCTTGGATCTGAACCTGAGTCCTAGGTAAGAATATGCAGTGCTCTTAACCATTGAGCCATTTCAAGCCCCCACTTGGTTTTTCTTGGTTATATCTTTTTTCTTTGTTTTGTTTTGATTTGATAGTCTCCATGTGCAGCCTAGGCTAGCTCAGATCTGGAGATTCTTCTACCTCAGCTTCCTGAGTGCTGTGATTATAAGCTTATACACGAGGCCCAACTACCACTTGGTATTTCTAATCTTTATCATTTTCATCCATGCTATTAAATGAGAAATAGTATCTCTTCTTGGTGGAGGTTTTTGTTGTTGTTTTGTTTTTACATTTATTTTGAGAAGGTAGGAGTGTTACAGCATGCATGTGGAGGTTGGTTTTCTGTCCACCATGTGGGTCCTAGTGATCAAGTTCAGGAGGTTAGTCTTACCGGCACTGAGCCATCATGCGGGTCCTCATCTTAGTTTTGATTAGCATTTCCCACATTAATGGTGAGTATGTTTTTATCGTTTTATTGGCAGCTTACACTACAGATCTTCCTCAACTTACATTGGAGTTAGGTCCCAATGAACTCATTAGAAGTTGGGAATACTCTAAACCAAATACACTTGATATACCTAAAATAGCAAATCATAACAACACCACACACTGAAGACTGCCAGTCACTTTATCCTTGGGTGGTGAAAAGATCAAAATTCAAAATTTGAAATAATTTCTACTGAATATATCTGTTCTCATACTATTATAATGTCAAAAAATTCTTTTTGAGACAGGGTGTCTCTGTCTCTGGCTATCCTGGAACTTGATTTGTAGACCAGACTGGCCTTGAACTCCCAGTGATCCACCTGCCTCTGCCTCCTGAGTGCTGGGATTAAAGGCATGCGCCACCGCTGCTCATCATCAAAAAAAAAAAAAAAAAAACTTAATTGAATCATTGCACGTTAGGAACTGTGTGGTGTTCTTTGGGAATTTTTTAGATCTGCTGGCACTTTATAAACACAATTTGTTATTGTTATGTTTTGTTTTTAGTTGTGTTGTAAAAGTTCTTTATATATTCTGAGTACAAATACTTGTCAGATATACCCTGTGAATATTTTAATTCATAATTATGTTTTTTCTTTGTTACTTTTTTTACATAGTCAAAACAGCAAATTCTTTTGCTCTTAATAAAGTTCAGGTTTGTTTTGTTTTGTTTTTATTTTAGAGTGCTCTATCTGCATGTATGCCTTTACTCCAGAAGAGGGTATCAGATCCCACTATAGATGGTTGTGAGCCACCATGCAGTTGCTGGGAATCGAAGTCAGGACCTCTGAAAGAGCAGCCAGTGCTCCTAACTACTGAGCCATCTCTCCAGCCCTCTAAAGTTCAATTTTTAAATTTCTCCTTTACAATTTAATAGCTTTCTTTGTCTTGGGAATCTTTATCTTATTCCCAAGGTCGTAGAGATTTTCTTCAACACTTCTAGTGTTACATTTCACTTCTGACTTTGTTTTCTTAAACTGTTCTTGTTTTCACATATATACACACACACCTTCACACATGCATGCACACATACACACACACACAAGTGATGGTTCTAGAGACAGCTTTGAAAGTGCTAGGATTATGGGCAGCCATCACCAGGTTCAGATTCCATAGCCTTTGTTTAAAGGTATATCTATTTCTTCTCATCATTGGCTTCTGGGGCTGGAGAGATGGTTCAATAGTTAAAAACACTTGCTGCTGAGACGGGCGGCGCATGCCTTTAATTCCAGCACTCAGGAGGCAGAACCAGGCAGATCTCTGTAAGTTCGAGGCCAGCCTGATCTACAGAGTGAGATCCAGGACAGGCAGCAAAACAATACAGAGAAACCCTGTCTCGAAAAAACCAAAAAAAACAAAAAACAACAACAACAACAACAAAAAAAAGAACACTTGCTGCTCTAGCTGAGGACCTGGGTTCAGATCCCAGTATCCACATCAAAGGGCTCACAGCTGTCTGTAATTCCATCCAGGGTATCTGACATTCTCTTCTGGTCTCTGTGGTTGATTGCACACATGGCACACATACAGATGAACAGGTATGCACACACATAAATAAATAAATACCTTTTTTTAAAACTTTATAGCTTTTTCTATTGGAAATATAATTACTGACTGAAGTTTTGTTTTTGTTTTCCTTTCTGCACACTTTTAGGATGTAATTGTATTATCATCTAACTTCCACTAGTTTTTCATAAGGAGTTAGCAGTCATTCTTACGGCTCTCTTTGTAATATTTTGTTTCGACTCCTTTGGGTTTTTTGTTTTGTTTTCTTTGTTTTTATGTACTCATGTATATGTTAGTGTGTGCATCTGTGAGTTGGAGCCAGAACACCAACTTCAGATGTTCTTGCTTTTCCCCTCCTTTGAGACAGGGTCTCTTGTTAGCCTGGAGCTCACCGGTTATACCAGACTAGCTGGCCAGCAAACCCAGGGACCCTCCTGTTTCTGCCTTCCCAGGGTTGGAATTATAAGCACATACCATTACACCTAGCATTTTTACCTCAGTCCTGGGCTGGAACTCAGGTCCTCGTGTTTGCAAAGCAAGCATTCTACTGACTGAATTATCAGTGAAGCTCTGGGATTTTTCTTTTTAACTTCAGTTTTTAGAAGTTTGAGATATACGTCAGGAGGATTTATTTTTATATTTATTTTGCTTGAGTTTTTTACTGGGCCTCTAAGACTTGCAGGTTGATGTTTTTTCATCAAATTTGAAATATATTTAGGATATTCTTTTTTTTCTGTGCCATTGTCCCCTTTTTGGAATACTATATGTATATGTTAAGACTCTAGTTATGGTTCCATAGATTGGTTTTCTTCAGTTTCTTTCTCTTCTTCAGATTCATTGCTTTCTCCTCTCCCTCCCTTTTTTCCTTTCTCTCCACCCCTCCCCCCTCTCTTCATTGTTTTTATTTGCTGGGTTTCATTTTTTTCTTGTCTGGATTTTTTTTTTTTTTTTTAAAAACAGAGGGTCTCATTATGTAGCTTTTGCGGTTCTTTGATTTCTACTTTTTACCGGGCTTGCCCCCACTTGTGGTTTTTTTTTTTTTTTTTTTTTTCAAGACAGGGTTTCTCTGTGTAGCTTTGCGCCTTTCCTGGAACTCACTCTGTAGCCCAGGCTGGCCTCGAACTAACAGAGATCCGCCTGCCTCTGCCTCCCGAGTGCTGAGATTAAAGGCGTGCGCCACCACCGCCCGGCGAGATTTTTATATATCAAATTTGTCTGCCTATCTGACCACTTGGATTTTTAGTCATGCTTCTTTCTGAATACACATTATTTTTGCTGTCTGTTTAATCTGGTTTCTCTAAAAAGAAAGTTTGTGATTAACAGATCCCACTGTGATATCCAGCCTTCCATTAGAATTTTCGATCTCAAGTGGGGACTGCCATTTTTAATTGCTGCATGTATTCCAGTCTGGTCATCATCTAGAACAAAGGCTTTTTAGAGTTTGATGTTTTTGTGGGCTGTGTGTGTGTGTGTGTGTGTGTGTGTGTGTGTGTGTGTGTGTGTTTTACCATTATCATTAGTGACTAAAAACATTAATCTTTAGCTGCCAAAGACAAAATTCAAATGTTTTTAACTACCAATTAACTCAGAAATCATATATGAAATCATGTACAAGCCTTATTTGTAGTAATTCTTATCTAGCAATACTTTTTTTTTCATATGCACTTCTACAACTAAAGAGAAAAATGAAAAACTGTTCTCAATTCTGGAGTGCAGAGGAAACGTGGTTTACATATGTGCAGCAGAAAAGCTTTGGAAGGTTGGAATTGCACAATGAATGTAGGTTGAGCAATTGCTTAACAAGGAATGGGGGAGGGGCCTCCTGTAACAATTTTATTACACTTATTTATTTGGTGGGGGGAAGGGGTGCTTGCCACAGCGTGATGGGAAGGTCAGAGGACAACTTGCAGGAGTCTTTGCCTCCTTCCACCATGTGGGTCCTAGGGATCAAACTCAGGTCGGCAGAGTTGGTGGTGATCAGATTTACCCTCAGAGCCATCTCCCTGGCCGGGAATGTCTTTTGCTCTTGTGAAATTAGGGAACTCTAATGCTGCCGGAATAGGGGATTTCCTTTGGATTTCTTACATGCCATCTACTTTTCCACTTTTTTTCTTGAAGTCTTCTCGTTTGTTTTTCCTCCTAGTCTTTCTTTAAAGGGATTAATGAAACAACCATGTGCCCACAGTTTGACTTGAAATGGGCAGAGCCGAGTCCCCTCGTGGTGAAGCTGCTGCTTACAAGTGCGTACTCTTCCGGAGTGTTTGAAATACGGGTTACTAATCAGCCTGCATTCCCTGATGGCTTAGTACTAGACTTGTGCAGATTTTATAGTGAGTGTTCTGAGGGGTTTTGCCTGTTTTGCTTTTGATATTGGTCAACACCTCTGATGAAGATCAGCTGCAGAATTTACTGGAAAGTAAAGCCAAACTTTAAACTTGAAGTATGGATGCAGTGAGATCCAAACAAGACTTGTTTCAGCATAAGGGAATGTTCTTGTTTCTCCCCATGCTATAGGCTGCTCCGTCATACTTTATGTTTCCTAGGCCTGCTTCTGATTCTCTCCACTTACCTGTGCTGGGGATACTGGAATCTGTTCATCCTCATCTCTGCTCTGTTCCAGAGGAACAGGAGAGGTAGTTGGGCCAGGCTGCCAAAAAAGCAGAAGTTAAGTATGTGGATTTCATAGCCGCATGTATGAGTGTTTGTGGGGCAGAGAACTTCTAATGGAAAACATTTGTGTTGCATTGAAAACAGAGCAAGGCTTGGTTAGAGTCTGTCTGCTCTGTCAGTCTGTTCCCTACCAGCACTAGCACTATTCTCCTGGGAGGCTCAGGCACACTCTGGTTTCGTATGCTCTTGCTATTCCCTAATCTTGCCAGAGTTTTTGTCGTGGTATCTTGGAGTGAGTCTACAAGGGTGGTTACTAATGGCTTTGAAGGTACTCAAGCACACATATGGGCATTGGGACCCTTTGTGGTCTAGCCTGAACAGGGGAAGGATGTCCAGCATACACAGTGAGAAAAGCATGCTTAGATTATAGATACTTTCTGGATCCTGCTTTTACTGCTAGCAAAGCACAAACCAGAAGAAATCAAGCTTGCTGTTCAGGCTTGCCATTTCATTTGTAAATGCTTGTGAGGGATACACCTGGGTGCCCAAGCTTGCATCTGACAGGCTGATGTCTGTCAGGTTGTTTGGCAGGATCCCCTTTGGAAATGCAGAGGAGAAAGTGCTAATTTCCCTGCGGGTAGTGTCACTCCAAGATATGAAAAGACGTGTAACTTGAGCTTTCTCAACTTGAACCCCCCCACCTCCCCACAGTTCCTCTGAAATTCACATTTGTTCATCATTGGCGGGGGAGGGAGGGCTACAACAAATAAAAAAGCAGCAACTTAGCTCACAGTTTTCTGGGTCCCCAAGAAGGTACTTTACCAATATGGTTTTCACATTTTCAGGTTTTTGGCTGGCAAATAAGATTGAGCAGAAATGTTCCTTCCCCTGATAACAATACATTCAGATGCAAGATCAGGAGCATATGGATTAAAACCAGACGGTGGATGATTAATACTTTTGCTTATAGAGGTGGACATGGCAACTTCCTCCATTTAAATGAAAAAGCCCTTTCTCCGCATTTGTATGTGAGCAAGTGCTTAGGCCAAATGCTTGTGCTCTTAAAGGTGTGTGCTGCATTTCTACCTTAGTTACAGTTTCCATGTATTCCTTCTTCTCTCTTGAAGCACCCAAGAAATTCTAGAAGGGTTCTGCTGTGAGACAGAGGTGTGGAGATCAGCCACTGCTGTAGAAGTGGGAATATGTTCTTCATCTCAAACCATGTCTTTCTCAGCTCTCCAGTACTGACTGACTGCTCTAAAGACACATCTTTAGGCTGGGCCTGTGGTGGCGCACGCCTTTAATCCCAGCACTTAGGAAGCAGAGGTAGGCGGATTTCTGTGAGTTCGAGGCCAGCCTGGTCTGCAGTGAGATCCAGGACAGGCACCAAAACTACAGAGAGAAACCCTGTCTCGAAAGAACAAAAAAAAACCACATCTTTATCTGTATGGCTTACTCTGTTCCCATGCTTGGATGACCTCACTGTAAAGAGTATATTTTTCTTTCAAACTATTGATTTAGGGGTGCTTATCTCCATTGTTTCATGAGACAATGATATTAAACCTTAACACTAGTTACATATATAACCAGGTGTGGTGGTGCCTGCCTGTACTCCTACCACTTTGGGATGTGGAGGCAGGAGGATCAGTTCAAGACCAGCTTCTGCTACATAGTGAGTTTAAGGCTGGCCTGAATTATGTGAAACCTTGTTGAACAAAAAAATTGTTTGACTTGAAAAAAAAAAAAGCTGTCATTGCACAACTTTGTTTTTAACTGCATTTCCTAAAAATATGGTATTTCTTCAAGTATACTTAAATTATTACTTAGCAGGTGTTTGTTTATTAAACATATATCTGAAGATTTGTTTTTATTAGGTTCTGTAGATATTAACCCACTCAAGCCCAGGCCTCTCACTTCCCTGATGATGTCAGTTTTCATGAACTGCTGTTTGCAGAAGCGGAGACTGCTGCTCAAAAGGAACAGGAAATGGAGGAGGAGGAGGAGACTGGGCCTTAGTATCTTTTTATCTACATAATGAAGGTTGTTTTCTCTGTAACAATGAAAATTTGGGAGCATAAAGTTCCTTTTATTGTAACAGAAAATGGATCTGGTTTGCCTCTACTCTCAAGGTGCAGCCCTGTCACACTAGTTACCTATATTTCCAAGGGTTCTCCATCCTCAGAATGGGGCCATGCCCTCTAGTTCATCCCTTCCCCAAGGATCAAGAGTCACAGTTGTTGTGGTGTTTCGTTTTGGTCCCACTTCCTCCAGTTCATTTTTTTTCATTTTGTATTTTAATACCCCTCGCCGTGTGTGTGTGTGTGTGTGTGTGTGTGTGTGTGTGTGTGTGTGTGTGATCACGTGTAAGTGCACAAATACCATAGTGTGAATGTGACAACTTCCAGGAGTCAGTCAGTACATTCCTTGAGTTCTGGGGATCAAACTCTCAGGTCCTCAGTCTTGCACATCAAGGGCTTTCATCTGCCAAGCCATCTTGCCATCCCTGATTTATAGTTTGACAAACACCCATAGTCGTGTAACTGTCACAATGTAAATATAAAGTGTTTTACCTCACCCCCCAAAATTCCCTCACACACACAACCCTGTTCCTTACGTCCAGTCCTTAGGCAACTTTTCATCTGTTTTTTGTCTCTATTACTCTGCCTTTTCTAGAATGTGATTAAACAAAATCATAACAATATACAGCTTTTGAGTCTGGCTTCTTTCATATGTTATAATGCATTTGAGATTCATCCATGTTGCTACTTTTATCAGTGATTCTTTCTGTTATTGCCAAGCTTTGTATAGCTATACCACAACTTGTTTATCCATTTACCATTTAGTGAACATTTAGGCTGTTTGTAGTTTTAGGTAATCATGGATAGAACAACTGTTAAGTATTTATGAGTAGGTTTTTATGTGGATTTGTTTTCATTTCTCTTGAATGAGTACCTAACAATGGAATGGATGGTTAGTGGAAGTGTAACTGTTAAGCTCCTTTCCAGAGTGGCTGTACCATCCTATATCCCCACATCAGTGTAGTTCTGCATCTTTATCAGTACTTGGCACTATGAAGTTATTTGGAAGATTGTTTTTGTTTTGTTTTTCAAGTCATTGTGATAGGTCTCTCATACATGGTTTTAATTTGCATTTCTCTCCTGGCTAAGGATGTTGAGCATTGTTTCATGTTTATTTGCTATTTGTATGTCTCTTTTGCTGAAATATCTGGTTACATCTTTTTCAGATTTTAATAGTAGATTGTTGTTGGTTTGTGTTAGTGACACACACTTGTAATCTCAGTGCTTGGGAGGTAGAGGCAGGAAGATCAGGAGTTCAAGGCCATTGATTTGTTTACTATGTCTATTTTGAGGCATGGTCTCATGTAGCTGAGGCTGGCTGGGAACTTAACAGTGTAGCCAAGGATTACCTTGAATTTCTAATCCTTTTGCCTCTACTTCCCAAGTGCTAGAACTACAGGTATGTACCACCATGTCTGATGTATGCAGTGCTGGGGATCATATCCAGAGCTTCCTGCTTGCCAGGCAAGTGTTTGACAAACTAGCTACAAACCCAGCCCTCTTACTGATTCTTAAAATGTCTTTATATATTGTGGATAAGGTCTTTTGTCAGATAAATACGTATTGTAAATATTTTCTCTCATGCTATGGCATGTCCTTCAGAGACTGGACTGACTAAATCCTGAGACCTGGAGGCTTCAGGCTCTTGGTAGAGGAAAGTAAGGAAATTGATTGAGACCTGAGTCAGCAGAAATGTGCAAGGTGCACCCCTTTTGAAGGTGTTTATTTAAAATTTGAAGGGGGGAAGAGAGAGTGTAGATGGAATTCTGCAACTTTCTTCAACCACTCCCTATTTCCTGTCCTACTGCTATTGTTGGTTCTGGGCTTTACTTTGAATTTGGCTTGGTTGTCATCAACTCCAGACAGGCAGGTCAAGAAAACAGAATAAGCAAGCTTCTTGTTTGAGTATGTCCCAGAGTGAAGTTGTTTATGATTGTAATCACTCCTAAGTCCTAAAGTGATACCTCCAAGGAGCCACCTGCTTCAAGAGCTGGACTCTGAAACGAGCATCGGCTGAACTCAGTCAGGGCTCTCTCTGCCACATGGGCTTTTGCAGGAGAACAAATGGCAGCAGTAGATAGCCCCCTTAGGCAGTGAAATCCAGTTCTCGGGATATACACTAAACGTGGATGGGATATTTACCATGGGTCTTTTCATGGTCCTTGGAATTCTTTCTACAGAGCAGCCCACTTAGGTAAGGCATAGAAAACATGTTCTGCCCATTAGATAAAAGACACTATGTGGAATTTTGTTACTTCTGTGTTTGTCCAGGCTGATCTCAAACTCATGATCCCCTCACCTTAGCTTCCTGAGGATTATAGGTGTGTGCCATCACTCCAAGTGAGTTCTGTCACTTTTTTTAATTGCTGGTCCCTGTTGAGGAATTTTTCTCAAACAGCATTTGCCTATGACTAGACATCTGCAGAATTTCTTTTCCTTTCTGTGTATGTGGATCATTGACACTGCCTGCTGTGGTTAGAGAAGGCCTGCTTAAGTACTAGAGGACTGTCCATTTCTCCAGGATAATGTTGTCTGGTCAAGGCTCTCTGGCCTCTGACCCTAGTAGAAATGATGTATACAGAGGAGAATTTCTGACCCTTTACTAATCTGAGTTATTTAGAATGCCTTTTAGTAAACAAGCATCAGCTTTTAGGCAACTCTGAGCTTTCTTTATCTTGTTTTGAAGGTATAATTTTCTCTTTTTACTAAGGACAAATAAATTCAACTGGAAAAAAAAAACTGCAATGTGGAGTAATCACCTCGGCTTAAAAACATAGGGAGGGCTAAGAACAAGTCCTGCAGTGAGTCTGCAGTGAATGTAGAACCTGAGGGAAGTGATCCCATCTGGAAAACCCTACCGGGGTGCCGTGGCTGGTTCGTGGAACTGTGCAGATTGAGGAATGAAAAAACAAAAAAACTGTCGTCTTGAAAGATGACAGGCACATTAATTGATGTCCATTTCAGCTGGTGCTGTGCCAGCTTATATTGGCTCCAGTCCAGCGTTCCTGTAATTTGGGAGCCAGGTGTGAAGCAGTTTTGTTCCATCTTGTTCCCCAGCATCTACAGAAGCCTTACACATCTCACTTGAGGGAGCAGCCCTCTGTAGGAAACACATGTACAGGTAGAGGTGGAAGGCAAATGTCACAGATGGGTTATGGATAGTAAAAGAAATCTTCCACACTCAGATCTGGGCTTGGGAGTCGAGGGAAACAGTATTAAAATGGCTTCAGAATAATTATCCTAATTAGACCAATCGTTTTCTCTCTCTCTCTCTCTCTCTCTCTCTCTCTCTCTCTCTCTCTCTCTCTCTCTCTCTCTCTCTTTCAAGACAGGCTTTCTCTGTGTAGCTTTGGAGCCTGTCCTGGAACTCGCTTTATAGACCAGGATGATCTTGAACTCAGAGATCCTCCTGCCTCTGCCTCCTGAATGCTGGCATTAAAGGCGTGCACCACCAATGCCCAACCATTTTTCAACCATTTTTTTTTATCTTCTTAAAGAGTGTGTGTGTGTGTGTGTGTGTCTGTATGTCTGTGTGTCTGTCCTCGTCCTCTCGTTGTGTTCCACATGTGTGTGAGTGCCCGCAGATGCCAGAAGAGGGCATCAGATCTCCTGGAGCTGGAGTTAGATCTTGTTTTGAGCCTCCTGACATGGAAGCTGGAAATGGAACTTGGGTCCTCTGCAAAAACAGTACACATTCTTAACCTCTCAGCCACCCTTTTTTAAAAACATATCTTACTAGACAAACAAGAAAACATCTTTTGGGCTGGAGAGATGGCTCAGCGGTTAAGAGCACTGACTGCTCTTCCAGAGGTCCTTGTTCAATTCCCAGCAACCACATGATGGCCCACAACCATCTATAATGAGATCTGATTGCCCTCTTCTGGCCTGCAAGCAAACATACAGGTAGAACACTGTATACATAATAAGTAAATCTTTAAAACAAAAAAAAAATCCTTCATGATTTGCCTTTGCCTGGTTCAGGGAACAGCATATAAAGTACAATGTAAAGAATGGCTCAAGATAGCCATCAGAATTGTAGCTAATTACTTCCACTGTGGCATTTAAAGACTACAGTAATATAAGCAGCTGAGAGATTAACTACCAGCCCTGAGTGGAGTTTCTGTTTATTTTGAGGGTAGTATGACTTTTTTCTTTGTTTTCTTTTCCTTTTCTCTTTCTTCCTTTTTTTCTTTCTTTTTGTTGTTGTGTGTATGTGCATGTGTTCGTGCTTGCACTCATGCAGAGGCCAGAAGTCAACTAGTGTGCTGTTCACCTTATTTTTTGAGACAAGATCTCTTACTGGGACCTGGGGCTATGCTCTCTGGCCAACAAACTCCAGGGATCCGCCTTTCTACCTCCCCAGAGTGGCGAGCTTTTTACAAACTAAGCCATCTCCCTATCCTCATAAATATATAAATATTTCGAGATATGAATAAGCATATTAGCAATCATTAAGCAATATCCATTCAACACTTTGATATTAGACCTTTAGTACAATAGTAGGCCAAAGAAGACATTCCTCCCAAGATCCAATCTGTATCTTTTCCAGGCTTCAAACTAAACTAAACATTAAAGACCAGGGAGTTCATGCCAGGTGAGGTGACACACACCTTGAGTCTCAGCACTCAGGAGGCAGAAGCAGGTATATCTCTGTGAGTTTAAAGCCGATCTGGTCTGTATGAGTTCCACAGTGAGACCCTGTCTCAAAAAAAAAAAAAAAAAAAAAAAAAAGCCGGCAGTTCTGCCATTGGAGACAAAGCATGACTGGGTTGTCTCTGTGAGAACATTAAAACTGAGTGGACATAGCGTTGAATGTTGGCCTTTGATGTTTTACCACTGACATATTTTTATATAAGACCATTTTTAGTCTTCCAGAAGTAAGAGCTCTGGCTCCTGTAGGGTTTCTATAGCCTGACAACAGAAGGAACCCTTTATGGTTCCTCCCTTTACCTCTGGGTCTTATGTAGACAGAGCTGACTTTTGACACTGAGATTCAGACCACAGTGTCCAGGAGAGCCCAAAAGCCTACCTAGGCTGCTTCTTCAAATGTCCCAGGCTCACGGGGAACCCTTTTTTCATTGATAGTTTTTTTTTTTTTTTTGTTTGTTTGTTTGTTTTTGTTTTTTGTTTTTTATCAATAACAAAGCTGTGAAGTGCCTGTACCAGACAGTTCAAGAAGCTAAGGACCTAGAAAGAAATTTTTCCTCTAAATTATTCTAATTTTTCTTTTTTTTTCATTTTTTGAGACAGAGTCTCATCATGTAACCTTGGCTGGCCTGGAACTTGCTATGTAGATCAGGCTGGCCTAGAACTCATAGAGATCCTCTTGTCTTTGGCTCTTTAGTGCTGAGATTAAATGCATGTGCCACCACATCTGGCTAGTCTAGTTCTTCAAAGTATGTTCTTCTTCTTTTATTGTGGCAAAACATATATAACATTAAATGTAGCATCTTAACTTTTTAAAATGCACAGCTCTGTGGCATTAAGTAAATTCATATTATTGTGCAGTCATCACCATCATCTATCTCCAGGACCTTTTCATCTTTTCCAGTTGCATCTGTACCCATTCCTCATTCTCTTAGCTCACTGCCCTTGGAAACTACCATTCTGTTTTCTCCCTCCTTGAATCTGACTATGCTTTGAACTATTTTGTGAGTGACTTATTTCACTTAGTATAATGTCTTCAGGGCTAATCCTTAATGTGAAACGTGTCAGAATTTCTTTCCTTTTTAAGACAGAATAACATTTCATTGTAGGTATATATAACACTTTGTTTAGCTATTCATCCGTTTATTGTTACAGATTAAGATTTTTTTATGTATATGAATATTCTGCCTACATGTGTATATGTGCACCACATATGTGCCTGGTATCCATGGAGATCAGAAGAACATTGGATCCCCCTGGAACCAGAATTAAGGATGGTTGTGAGCCGTCATGTAGGTGCTGGGAACAGAACCCCAGGTCCTCTGCAAGGGCAACAAGTGCTCTTAACTGCTGAGCCAACTCTCTAGCTCCTGTTTGTTTATATTTTGATTTTGTTTAATAATACTTTACTAATAAATGTGAAATGATTCTGTTTTACTCCTTGTAGGTTTTGTTATTGTTGTTGTTGTTTGTGTATGTGTCTTTGGTTTTATTTGTTATTGTTGTTGTTTTGAGAAAGGGTCTCTCTTGTGTAGCCCTGGCTATACTGCAACTCTCCTATGTAGAGCAGGCCAGCCTCAAACTCAGAAAAATCTTCCTGCCTCACCTTCCCAAGTTCAGGATTGAAGGAGTGCACCACCGCACCCAGATCATGGTAGTTCTAATTTTTTAAAGCTACTGACTTTGAGCATCTTTTCATGTATTTTTACTCATTACAGATGTTTTTTAATGTGTTTTCTGTGAAATAACAGGACCTAGCACATGGTAATTAAATGCTCTCCTACAAAGCTCTACCCCTAGTCCTTGTTTAATACATCTGAGGCTAGAGAGAGAACTCAGCAGTTAGGAGCAATTACTCTTCTTGCAGAGAACCAGTTGTTCCCAGCACCCATGTAAGGTAGCTTACAACCACCTGTAACCCAACTCTAGAGGATTTGACACCCTCTTCTGTCCTGTTTGGGCACCTGCATACTCATGCACACACACACACACACACACACACACACACACACACACACACACACACACAATTTAAAATAAGTCTTAAAAAGATACTATTTCTGCTTTCTCAGTTAATTTGCCAGGGACTGTCTGTGAATTTCCCCCCTCTGAGGTAAAGTGCAAATATGGCTTTCAATCTACCTCTACTATAGGCAACTTGTGTGGCTTTCGGCAATTCATATAACCTCCCTGGATTCCTTTATCTTTTTCAGTAAAACAAGAAAAGCTATAATGGTCCTACCCAACTCAAATAGCTTTCTGTACAGATAAAAGGAGATCAGGCTTGTGAAAATACCTTGTAAACATTTATGAAAATGCTATATAGATAGTATCATTCTGGCCCTTTAAGCCCACTCTTGGTAGAATACTTTATCAGACCTGACAGCAAGGCTTCTTTGGTAGGTGAGGGGAGCAGAGCACAGCTGATCTACTTCTTCCTATCTCTTCATCTCCCAGCGTAGGGTTGTCTCCTCTGAACTCAGTCAAGGGTCAAATCCTTGACATGGTTTTCCGCTGCAGTATGACCGCAAAGTCAGAGCAGCTTTGTTTAGAGGTGTAGATGGTGTGGACTTGCACATGAAGTAAATAGTTTATACTTACTGTGTGCCAGGCACCATGTTCAGGCTTTTCACACACTTCACCAGGTTTCACTGACATGGAACTTGGTTGATTTGGAACTGTGTGCTTCCACACACATTGTTTTTCTTAGTTATATAATTTAGACTCATTGTGCTGCTGTTTCTTTGTATCAGAAAAAAAAAATATTTAGGGAAGCAGGGAGGATGTAAAACTAAAAGATGTGAAACACAATAAAGATTTATATGAGCATCATTTACCTCAGGAACAGATGCAGAAAGTTAGGATCTGCACTGATCCAAACTTCAAGTTGAATCTGTCCTCTGTAACTCACAGTATCCACATAAATGCTTAGTTGAGCTCAGAATGGATGGTGAGGCATGAGATTTCCTCCATATGGCTGCTGGTCCAAAGTATGTACCTGCATTTTCCTTTGGAAATTTTTGGAAGAAAATGGGGACTTCAGCAAGACTTTATCATTGAGATTTCAGTTCTTTCTCATATCAAACATAATGTGCTGGGGTTTTTTTGGGTTTTTTGTTGTTGCTTGTTTGTTTGTTTGGTTTGGTTTGGGTTGTTTTGGTTTTATTTTGGTTTGCTTTTGGGTTTTTGAGACAGTCTCTCATAGACCACATTGGCCTTTTATGAGCTGATGCTTGTCCTGGACTTCCTTAAGTACTTGGATTGCCAGCTCTACCACCGTGCCCGACTCAGCAGTATTCCCAGCGCAGCTTTGCTTCCAAATGATCTCAGTGCGCGGCCCAGTTTTGGAACTAGAGAAGTGCTGTTAGGTAAACTTGGGTGCTGCCACCAAAGGAGAAAACAGGTTTTTCCTTTGCATTTTATTTATTTCAACATAAATTTTAGTTTTTATGTATTATTTATGTGTGTATGAGAGTGGGGACATGCACATTAGGGGTCAGAGGATGACTTTCAGGAATCAGTTCTCCCCTTCTGCTTCCATTAATGAGCGGCATACTCCATATGGACTGACCTGTGAACTTGTAGGGTTCCCCTGTCTCTGCCTCCCACTGCACATATGAACTGGGGTGATGGCACCTTTGCCTGCTGAGCCGTCTCCCAGCCCCTCCTTCCCCTGCAGCATAGTTCTTTGGCTTTACTGGGTTAGTTTGAAGTGGGATGCTTAATTTTGCAGAACTACAAAGGTCTTTTTACTTATTTTTTTCTTTTACTTTGACCTTCTGAATTTTTCTAAAAGCTTATTTATGGAAACACATGAGAACCCTCCGGTTTTCTTGGCTCATGGGCATATTCTAAGGTGGTACTAGTAATGGTAGTAAGAAAAATAGCAGCTGTGAAATTATGTCTTCACTGTGTTCTACCTTCAATCTAAAACACTTGGATGAATTTTTTTTTTCTGCTTTTCTGATTTGTTTTCAGACAGGATCTTACCGTGTAGCCTAGACTGGCCTCGAACTCATAAACCCTCTGCCTCAGGCTCCTTTTTATCAGTGGTGCTGGAGCCTCATAATGCTAAGTGCACAGGTTTGCTCTACTGCTGGGCTATACCCTTAGCCCAGGTTGTTTCCCTTTGTCTTCACAATAGCCTTGGAAGATGTGAGATCACTCTCTCCGTTTATGGAGTAAGGAAACTAAAGCTTACAAGGTGACTTGTGCAAATTACACTTCTACTGAGGAGTGGCATTGGAATTTAAATACAGGTACATCTGATCCACAATCTGTAACCTAATTCCCCCAGTTTTTTATTGTTGTTTGGGGTTTTGGGGGGGGGGGTTTCTTGTTTTGTTTGTTTTATTTTGGTTTTTTGAGACAGGGTCTCACTTGTAGACCAGGCTAGCCTCGAACTCACAGAGATCCACTCACCTCTGCCTCTGAGTATTAGAATTAAAGGTCTATGCCACCACACCCTATTCTAGTTCCCCACTTTTACTTGAGGAGTTTAAGATACAAAGAGCTTAATGGTGTCTTTCATCTTTGCTACTATGGTAGGATTAGATATTTTGAAGGGGCCTCTTTATTTAACATAACCGAAATGCTGACTGTAACGTCTTGCTTCCTGAACTGGCATAATAAGAGTCTACAGATTCTGTTCTGCTTTCTTTTCTTTTCTTTTCTTTTCTTTTCTTTTCTTTTCTTTTCTTTTCTCTTCTCTTCTCTTCTCTTTTCTTTCTCTTTCTTTCTTTCTTTCTCTCTCTCTCTCTCTCTCTCTCTCTCTCTCTCTCTTTCTTTCTTTCTTTTTAAAGATTTATTTATTATGTATATAGTGTTCTGCCTGCATGTATGCTTACATGCCAGAAGAGGGCACCAGATCTCATTACAGATGGTTGTGAACCACCATGTGGTTGCTGGGAATTGAACAAGGACCTCTGGAAGAGTCCCAATGCTCTTAACTTCTGAGCCATCTCTCCAGCCCCCTGTTTTATTTTCTTAAGACAAAAGTGGGCTTGGGATTCACTGTTTAGCCCACGCTGGGCTTGAACTCATGATAATTCTCTTGCCTCAAATTCTAGAGTGCTGGGATTAGAGGAGTGAGCCACCAAGTCCAGCTTTAGATCCTAAGAACTAAATAAGAAAAGTGAGTGCCCAAGTGAGCTGGCACTTGCCCTGGTAATTTCTGTCAAATGCTGGAAACCTGGAGCTTTCACTTGAAAAGCTTTCTTGGGGTGAGATGAACAGATGAAAAGCATGGGAGTCTCCTCATGAGGATCACATGAGAAGTCCTTCTAGATCCTCACTGTGGGGGCAGAGGGTAAGCTTCATTGGAGAGTTAGTGCCCATGTACTAACCCTCAGGTAGGTTCTGAGTCTCAGTACTGCCTGTGTACTCTGAAGAGCCTTGAACACATAGTTTGAGGTGACTTCTAACTAGTATCCCAGACTGGCAGAAGCAAAGAAAAATCTTCTCTAGGGGAAATATTACTTCATATCAGGCCACAAAGAATTTCTATAGATACAAGACATGGAAGTCAACCTATACTCTTGAATATGCTGAGAGAAAATACCTGTCATTTCCAGAAAATCTATGCTTTAAAGCAAAGATATCAAAAGAAACAAACCCTTGTGTCTACCCAAAGACTTGCACATAAACATTGATGCTGCTCATTTTCATTTTGCAATTTTATTTAGGATTTGTATGTATGCATGTGGACCTTTTGGGAGTCAGGACAATTTTAAGCAGTGTTCTCTTTCCACCTTGTTTTGATGTGAGGTCTTTCTTGTCTCTGCTCTACTTTGTACTCCTGGCTAGCTAGCCCAAGAGCCTCTTGGGTGACTTTCCTGTCTCCACATCCCATCACCCATAGGGGTGCTGGGATTACAGATGCATGAGGCTGTATCCAGACTCCAGAGACCAAACTTAGGTTGTCAGGCTTGCACAGCAAGCCCTTTTACCTACTGAGCATTTTACCTGTCTCTACCCGTGTTCTTTATTGTCACATTTATTTATTTAGCATATGTGAATGAGGAGGTCAGAGGAAAACTTTCTGGAATTGGTTCTCTACATCCATCCCTGGATTTTGATGATTGAACGCAGGTCATTAGGCTTGGCAGCAGGCAGCCTTACTCCCTGAGCCAGCTTGTTTATTTTTTAACCTTTTAAAAATTACATTTGTTTATTTTTGTGTATGGGTGTTGATGTGCATGCTCAGTGTGTGAAGTTTGAGGACAACTTATAAGAGTCAGTTCTCAGTCGACCATGTAACAGATTTATTGAGATAGAATTTTCAGCCCTTAAGATTCATCCTTTTGTATACTACGTGACACACTAAAGCTTCCACTGCGAGATTTGTTTTTTTCCTTTTTGGGGAATATTGCAAGATCAGAGGGCAGATATGGAGGGACAGGGTGGGAGTTGAGTGGGATTGGAGTGGATGTGAAGTTCACAAAGAAGCAATAAAAGTTAAAAAAAAAAAAAAAAAGATTCATCCTGGGGTGGGATGCACACTTTTAATCCCAGCACTCAGGAGGCAGAGACAGATGAATCTCTGAGTTCAAGGCCAGCCTGGTCTACAAAGCAAGTTCCAGGACAGCCAGGGCTACACAGAAAAACCCTGAGGGGGCAGGGTTCATCCTTTTAAAATATACAGTTGGATAATTTCTGTACACTCATGGAGCAGAACAACTATCACTAACTTCACTGTTTTGTTTGACTTTTTTAATCACTTCAAAGAAAATGTATCCTTTGTTACTGCTTTGTCTCTCCTAACTATTGACTTCCTTTCAGTCTCCAAAGACTTGCCTATTCTGATGGATTGCATGCGCTTGTGCTCTCTCTCTATCTCTCCCCCTCCTTCTTTTCTCCTCCCTCTCTTCCTGTCCCCCTCCCCCTCTTCCTCTTTCTCTTCCTCCTTCCCTCCCTCCTGAGTAGGTCTCATGTAGGCCATGCTGGCCTCAAACTCTCAGTGTACAAAGGATGATCTTGAACTTCTTACTCCCTTGCCTCTACCTCTCAGGATTGCAGGAATAAGCTGCTATGCCCAGTTCATGCAGTGCTGGGGGGTAAACTGAGACCTTCAAGCATGCTAGGCCAGCAGTCTACCAACTGACTACAAACCCCAGCCTTCTTCTGGATATTTCATGTGAATGGAGTCATATTGTTATATTGCCTTTTGTCGTTTCTGTCATTGTGATGTTTTCAAGGTTCATTATGTAGTGATATGTATCAAAATTCTATTCCAAGCCAGGCAGTGATGGCGCGTGCGCGCGCGCACGCGCGCGCGCGCACACACACACACACACACACACACACACACACACACACACACACCTTTAATCCCAGCATTTGGGAGGCAGAAGCAGGCAGATCTCTGTGAGTTCCAGGCCAGCCTGGGCTACAGAGTGAGTTCCAGGACAGCCAAGTCTGTTATATAGTAAAACCCTGTCTTGAAAACAACAACAACAAAATAATCTATAACATTCTATGGTTGAATAGTGCATGGTATGGAAATTCCATGTCTTGATTGTTCATGAGTTGATGGACATTTGAGTTATTTTTACTTTTTGACTTATTTTTACTTTTTGTTGCTGAACTGGGCAATGGTGGCACATGCCATTAATCCCAGCACTTGGGAGGCAGAGGTAGGCGAATCTCTGTGAGTTTGAGGCTAGCCTGGTCTACAAAGACAGTTCCAGGAAAGGGTCCAAAGCTACACAGAAAAACCCTGTCTCGAGAAAAAAAAAAAAAGTTGCTGTAAACATTTAATTACAAGTTTTTGTGTAGACATTGTTTCATTTTTCTTGAGTACATATCTAAAAGTGAAAATGTTTGGTCATATGAAAACTTTGTGTTTAACTTCTAGACTAGACTGTTTACCAAAGCAGCTGTGAAATTTTGTATTCTCCTTAGCAACAATTAAGTAGGGTTAAATTATTCCATATATTTACCAACACTTGTTGTCACATACCTTTTTGATTATAGCTATCCATGTGCAAGTGAACTGGTGTCTCATTGTGTGTGTGTGTGTGGTTTTTTGTTTGTTTGTTTGTTGTTTCTTATTTATTTATTTATTCATTTATTTTTGAGGCAGGGTTTCTCTGTGTAACAGTCTGGCTGTCCTGGATTCACCTGCCTCTGCCTCCCAAGTGCTGGGATTAAAGGCATGAGTCACTGTAGATGTAACGAAACGTCTTATTAAATAAGAAACACAGAGCCAATGTAAAGATAAAAGCCCAAGAGGTCAGAGCTAAGATAAGAGCCTTACCCACGTGCTGCTGGCTAGCCTCTTCCGCCAAGAGACCTCTCCGAAAAAGGGGCTACTTCCTGTGCGTTCGTCTTTAAATAGAGTTCTGTTCTGCCTTCTCATTGGTCGTAAACCCAACTACATGACTGCCTTGTCACTGCCTGTCTGTACAGACCTCCAGACACACATTGGAGCGTGTGTCTCCAATGCTGGCTGTATCCTTGAACACACAGAGATCTGCCTAGCTCTGCCTCCCAAGTGCTGGGATTAAAGGCGTGCGCCTCCAGCAAATGCTACCGGCGTGTACCACCACAACCGGCTCTCGCTATGGCTTGCTAATAGCTCTGACCCCTAGGCAACTTTATTTATTAACATACAAATAAAATCACATTTCAGCACAAATAAAATACCACTATAAGTCACCACCACCCAGATTGTGTTTTTTTTTTATAAAGAGATTTATTTTTCATGTTTTGCTTACATGTATGTCTGTGTACCACATATATGTAGTGACTGTGAAGGCTAGATGAGGATGTCAGATCCCTGGAACTGAAATTACAGATGGTTGTGAGCTGCCATTAGCATGCTGGGAACTAAACCTGGATCCTCTGCCAGAGTAACAAGTGTTCTTAACCACTTGAGCATCTCTCCAGCCCCTCGTTTTTGTTTTATTTTACATGTGGACACTTTGCCTGCATGTATGTCTGTGCACCACATGTGTGCCTGGTGCCTGTGGAGGCTGGAAAAGTGTATTAGATTATTTGAAACTAGAATTACAGACAGTTGCAAACCGTGATGTAGGTGCTGGAAATTAAACCCAAGTCCTCTGGAAAAAGAGCCAGTGCTCTTTGCTACTGATCCATTTCTCTGACCACCTTCCTCTGTTGTGATTTGGACTTGCATTTCTCAACAATTAATGATCAGCATCTTTTCATGTGCTTATTGGCTATTTGGTTTTGACTTTTTGAGTCAGGGTCTCTCTGAAGTCTTGGCTGCGCTGGACTTGAATATAGACCAGGCTAGCCTCTATCTAATTGCCTCTGTCTCCCCAGTGCTAGGGGTGGGGGTCGGGTTAAAGGTATGTACCACCACACCTGGCCTCTTCCTAGCTGCATATCTTCATTAGAGAATTGTCTCTTCATTATAGTTCATTTCTTAGTTTCTTATTAGAATTATATATATATATATATATATGGTTTATTATGACTTTTGCATACATGTATTTAATGCATCTTGATCATCTTTACACCCATTATCTTTTCTTGTCCCTTCCTATTCCTGCTGATCCTCTTTCTCTTCCCAGTTTGTCTCCCTTCTACTTTTTGTATTTTGGGTGTTTTTGTTTTGTTTTGTTTTGTTTTTGAGACAGAGTCTCACTATGTAGCCTTGGCTGTCCTGGAACTCACTATATAGACCAGAAGACTAGACTGGCCTGAAACACAGAGATCCCCCTGTGTCTGCCACCTTGAGTGCTGAGATTTAAGGTGTGTGTGACCACATCTGGCATCATGTTCTGGCTAGGAGATTGTTCATTTTTTTAATGACAAAATGAGTTTGGTTAGGGTTGCTTATAGGAAAATAGGTGAGAGATTATTTACAGGAGCATGGGCACCTTAGCCCTGAATAAAATAATCTCTCCCTCTCTGACTAACCATTAACTGGTTAACCATGAAAAATCTCCAGGAGGAGGTGACCAGATGTTGATAGGTAATCACAGCTGTCTGCCCAAAAGACAGCATTCCCCAGCACTCCACCCTTTCCTCCAGCTACACACACACACACACACACACACACACACACACACACACACACACACACACACACACACACACACACCCGAATGTTCCCTGAGTCTTGGTGGAAATGTATGTGATGACACTGTTCCATTTTAGGCTGAGCACTTACTAGTCACTGTTGGCACTTTGACTAGTTAATCTGAGGACCTAAGCATAAAAATTTAGAAGGCAATTTGGTGGGCAAATTATGTCTGTTTAACAAAATAATAGCAGTAGCTTCCTCCATTAAGTCTTATGACTTTCCCAGCCACAGGCTTTTGACTGAGTCTACATACCAGCTTTGAATTCTCTCCTGTGAAGTGGATCCCAAATCCAATCAGAGAGCAGTTGATCACCCCCGGAACAAACTTAAAATTGTTGCATCAGTGGGCACTTGCCTGACTGATCAGTACTTTATTGTGCAGGATCCACAGCTGAGTAAGACTGTTGATGACAGTCTTCTGGTACTGAGGGCTAGTCATCAGAGAGGAGGCTTGTAGCTGAATTTCAGTCGAATCTATGCCCTGTGAACAGACCATGTGGGGTCTTCACCAGTAGGTCCTACCATCTAGGTCTTGTAGACAACCAACAGCACTGGCAGTTGTATGGATTACACGCATTGTCTTGGGGACCTCAGAGACCTCCTTGTTTGCTTGCTTGTTTGTGGGCTTTTGGTTGTTGTTGTTTTATAAGGTCAAAAGTTTGACTGGTCCCAGACTTGAAATTCTCCTGATTCAGCCTTCCAAGCAGATTGTAGGCATAAATCGCCACACCTGGATGAAGTTGTAAACTTCGATAAAGTCCATTAATCCCTTTTCCTTTTGTTACTTGTGCTTTTGTATTCTGAAGGCATTTAAAACAAAGCAGGAAGATTTATCCTCACTAACCATCCTGGGCTGATGTTGTAGCTTAATTATAGAATGTTTGTCTGGCATGCAAATCTTTCCCTGGGTTCAATCCCTCATATTAGGGGAAATATCTTAGCTAGAGGAAGTTCCTTTTACCCAAAGAACACATTTCAAGGAGACTGTACCATTGCAAAGGAAATTGTACACAGTGATCATAATTATAAAATTGGGTTCAGTTCAGTAGTAGAGTTGATAGGCCTGTTGTTTTCTTCTTCCTCCTGCTTTGTTCTTCCTGCCTTTTTTTTTGTTTTTGTTTTTGTTTGTTTTTTTGAGACATGTCTCTCTACTATGTTCCCCTGGCTGTCTTGAAACTCAATATGTAGGCCAGGCTGGCCTCAAACTCTGTCTCCTGAGTGCTGGGATCAAAGATGAGCACCACCCTTAGCGTGTGCTCATATAGCTTCTTTTTTTTTTTTTAAAGATTTATTTATTATGTATATATACAGTGTTCTGCCTGCATGTATGCTTTCACACCAGAAGAGGGCATCAGATCTCATTACAGATGGTTGTGAACCACCATGTGTTTGCTGGGAATGGAACTCAGGTCCTCTGGAAGAGCAGCCAGTGCTCTTAACCCCTGAGCTGTCTCTCCAGCCCCCTCAGATAGCTTCTTGACCAGTACTGTGAGGTAGAACTTTCTGTGGCAAAGGAACCATTTTATTCCTGCATCATTCCATACGGCAGCCATTAGTGATCTGTGACAGCTGAATACTAGAAGTGTGGCTAGTAAAACTGAGAAACAAAAACAATTTGTTCAAATCTTTTTTTTTTTTTGTTGTTGTTGTTTTGAAACAAGCATATATGTACACACACACACAAACATGTGTGTATAATTTATTTATTCTTATTTTATATGCATTGGGGTTTTGCCTGCATGTGCATTCATCTTTGTGAGGGTGTCAGATCCCCTGGAACTGGAATTACAGACAGTTGTGAACTGCCATGTGGGTGCTGGGAATTGAACGTGGGTCCTCTGGAAGAGCAGTTGGTGCTTTTAACTGCCGAGCCGTCTCTTCAGTCCCCACAAACAATTTTTAACACCGAGATCCTAGATCATTCATTCCCTTGGCCCGATTCCCAATTCCTCTGTATCTCAGTTTTTTTTCATGGTGTGCCACCAGTACCACCTGATTCCCCTGAGAACTCATTCTGTTTTAGACTCTGTCACACCCCTATGAATCAGAAAGTTTGGGCCCTGGAGCCCAGCAGTCTGGTTTAACAAACTGCTCTGATGATCCCAGTGTCCTGACACTTGAAAGTCAATTCAAGTGTCTTCCAACCTTCTGCTAAAAATCATACTCAGACATGGAATGACATGCATGGGTTTTACCTGAAGTCACTTACAAACAAACTGACTTCATAGTATATGTGATTACAGAGGATTTTCAGAAAAATAAAGTGCCAGGGCCAGTGAGATGACTCAGCAGATAAAGGCACTTATAGCAACTCTGAGGACAGGAATTTGAACCCAGGACTCATATGATTGCGGAAGAGAGCCTACTCATACACGATGTCCCCTGGCCTCTCCATGGATGCTTGGCACACACCATACACACACAAATAGATGGGAGATAGATAGATAGATAGATAGATAGATAGATAGATAGATAGACCGACCGACCGACAGATAGAGTTAAACACACACACACACACACACACACACACACACACACACACACACACA